>LQNS02000140.1:4379157-4391443 GCA_001587735.2 Parhyale hawaiensis
CGCAGCACGAGTCTCTCTCCCAAAAACCTTGAGGGCAGGGAGAGAAGAATACAACCAATGCCTCTCATTATTGTACACTTTATAAATCATACATAGCTCAGCTACTCCTCTCCTGTGGGACAGGTTCACCCACTCAAGAGTAAATACAATTTAACCCTGCCTCTACCTTTTCAATCTCTTCCCAAGTGATTCAAGCTGATTCGGTCATTTTTAAAGTCAAATGCTCATATATTCCCCCCTAGTTGCGTGCATCAGTCACTTTTCAATAAAAGTATGTCTAACTATCGAGGGAAGAAACTAAAAACAGGCTAAGGCGTGAACCATGACTCGGACGAGCGGATACGGTAACTCAAAGACACGCCTTGTTGCCAGTACAGTTGTGCTTTTGCTTAGGCCCAAGTGGGTTTCAAATGAGTGTCAACAATGTTCATTGCGTATATATTTAGACTGATAAAGCAATTTGAAAATTCGAAGCTACTGAACGATTTTTACAATCCCCAGGAAAAAGTAGCACTTCAAGGTGCGCGCCTCTAGCAAGGCAATCAAGGGACGATCTTTCTATGCCATGAACCTCATTTATCTATTGACAGGAGTGGAATGAATATTAGCAATAAAATACTACATTGATGCTTTAGGCGAAATAGTAAGTTGTTTCCCAATAATATTTACCCTGGTAATATCTTCGGCGAGGCTCTGGAGATTAGATTTAAGGACTAAGGGATTGAGCAGCACAGGCCTCCCTTCCGTTTGATGGCATACAGGGAATTAATTTTCATTTTATCAGGCAATCAAGCCCCAAGCAGACCCTGAATTGCCTGCAATCAAACTTTTCGCGCCAACGGAAATGTTTAGCATCAAAGGTGGAAATTTGTTGAAGAAACATTTAATGCTACGTTTTCGTTGCTCTTCTTCGTGCTTTTGCTTTATTCTGATATCTTACGCTTTACTTTGTTAATCATCTACTCACTTGTCGTATCGAGAAATCAGAGTAAAGAAGTTCTTGTGTGGGAAGAAAGTAAGCATTAGAATTCATCAGTGTTCAGAAATACTTCAGAGGTCTATAGAACCTGGTTTTCTAAATTGGCAAAGCATGAACTGCATTCTATTCTGAGGTTCTTTCTGCCATCATCTGCAACCTGGTCTAATTTTTGCAAGTTGGTTTCCAGTGGAGCGCGACAAAATCTCTACTATTTCCTACGAGACTTAATTTTTGCCCCCTCCCATCTTTTTATATCGGAGTGTGACACGGAAGGTACAAATATAGACTCTATAAGTACAGCAACACATACGTAAGTATACAAGCAAACTTTGGTGCATTTTGGGGTATTTGATGGAAACTATCCCTGGACATCACAGAACGCATGGCTACTAGTGAGCCATATAAGAAATAAAACATTTCCTGGATGAAAGGAAAATTAAAATTTCACGTTAGCCAAGCGCACATACAGCACATCGGGCTACAATTGCAGCACGTGTTGTACGCGGTGCGTTTTTAATAAACAAAAAATTAACTGACTGCATGCATGGGCTGCAGAGTATTGCACCTCAAGTTGTCTCGCATTGCGCAGTTACCGCTTTCATTTTTTTATCTGCCTTATTATGTGTTATTTAATGTATTACTTGTTGTTTATTAATCACTTTATTATCATAATTTACACTAACGTTTGAAAAATGCTAGAGAGCATCTCTCTCTTATGTTATTTAGCAGACAAAATTCCGTATTAAGTAATTCGAAAAAATTGTCTGTATAGGTACCTCGAAAGAGAATCTGTATATTCGCCACTGTTATGGTATCGATATATATGTAATATAAACTGAGCTATACAGTGGCACTTGGTCCAATTTGCCATTCCTGAAGACGGTGCGAAGAATAAAAAGTTTACAGCAAGGATCAATGCGCCTGAGACGCTGTTTGACTGCAAACACCAAAGGCACTACAGCTATCCGAACAACGGCGGGCTTGCCATTAAAGAGTATCTCATTGCTGCAGTTTTTCTTTATTATTATCGAGGGGATTTCACGACCCAATGATTGGATAGGTTGAGCGATGTTGGGCTCTACACTCTGGCGCCGGGTCACATCCCGCGACCTAAGATTCAGAGCACTTTGCGAATGATGTGCGCTGTTCCGAGTAGAGCGCTCTTCTGGAGGGTTATTATTATTATTATTATTATTATTATTATTATTATTATGCGCTCTAAGTAACTTGTTCCTGTACAAAAGCCTTCACGCGAAGTCTCGGGGTCACGTGTGTCACCTAATATTCTGCTGGCGAGTTGTTTGTACTCAGTCCCTGCGCGCCCGTTTGCAATAAAGTGTACCGTCTCCGCTTCAGCCGTTTCGTTTGTTTTCCATCCGGGTGGTCATTTTAATTTCTGCTTTCCAGTCGCTCCGGGGCACCTTTGCTTCATTTTCTAACTCTGTAATATTCTGCTGACCCTCGTAAAGGTCCCCTCTACAACATCGAGCTCGTTGGAATCTGCTTCAAAATTCATCGCTCTGACTGTAAAGTACAGAGCAACGATGACCGCCGTCCGTCCAACTGTTTGCTGTGCCAATCGATATCTCGCTCGCCCAAATACTTTCTTTAAAAGCCTCCCTGATTTTTGGACTCACGGCTATGAATATCAAACAAGTTCGAATGAGTGCATTGAACGCTCAGACTTTCAGCGAGACTTTTGCTGCGCCGAGTTGATTGTCGTTCAAAGTACGGCTAATTTTTTTTTTTAATCCTTGAATGTCGATTGCTCTGCAATTTTTTTTTACCGTGATCGAGTTTGGAAACGTTACAGTATGATATCACTGTAACTGTTAGTGTATGCTAGTAATACAGCCTGTTACTGTGCTTGTGGCATGAATATCCAATATCTAACTCTTTTAAAATAAGATGCAAATAAACAATGAGATCTTTACGACGTTCCTTCACCATCCAGCACTGCAGCCTGATAACATTATTCTGCATTGAAGTTCACTCTCACAAGCAAGTACGGTGACTAACTCGACAATTCCCACACGCACGCTCAAACAAATTGAATATATTACAGTAACCCAAAGATAATTTAGTCTACTATAAAGCAATAAAAAAAATAGAAAAATTCATGTAGTTTATTGACTCCTTAACTGACGATATTTTTATCCACGTGAGGAAACTGGATCTGTACTGTTTTACTAACTAAAGTATAACTTGTTAAAATTCTTTTCAGCGAGCTTCATACATATCAGTAGTGGCTTCCTTCTTAGAAACAAGGCGCACAACAGTGTAGATATCTTGTGAGCAATTGATAATTTTTACTTAATGAACCTGGACATACATCATCGCGTTAATACGTTGAGTGGTTACTAGCAGAAAAAAAAGTTTCCATCACGTCCACTACTACAGTTTTTTTCTATCATTTTTTTTTTTTTTTATCCCCGCTCTGCACGTGGATTTTCTCTCGCCGTCCTGCTACCCGGCAAAAAATAGCAGCTCTGCTCCCCTCTTCCATTTAGCATTACGAAGTTTGCAGAAGCGCCTGCACACATTTGCAATAATCTTGCTTCCCTCATCCGTTTCAATTTATTCGGTGTTATTTTCGCCCTGTGCCTCCCAATCTATTCTCCCGACCAATATTATAGGCTTATATCTTCCCGGTAATCCGTTTCCCCCCTTGATCGCATTATGGTCCTTTTTCTTGCTCGGTTAATCCCATTCCATTCTTCATCTCTCGCCCGTCGAGGTCTTAACAGTTAAGGGATCTACTCGCCCCTCCCCCTTCTAGCTTCAGTCCAGTGCTATATAGCGCTTGCTAAAAATGCCGCTCGTCTTGCACATTTTGCTGCTTTGCGGTTAGTTGACCTCTTTTGAGGACTGACGTGAAGGCCCTGTTTACATAGGAATAGTGCTATTTGGAACATCGTTCATCTATTGAGCAAACTCGTTCGAAGAGAGTTAACCCTTTCGATACTAGGCGCGTGTTACTTCCCAACAAAGACGAAGAACACTTGTAGCGTAAGAACACGGCCTGGTTTGGATAGTCGCGTTGGGGGTTGAGTAGCCCGTGTGTTGTTTGGACTGTTTACTGCACGCAGGGCTTCGCTTAGCCCTTTTTTTAACTCCTCTTTTTGCCATAGCTAGGTTAGGTTAACCCTTTCGATCTGGAAATTTTGCTCTTTTATGATGGTATAAAAGGAGCTCATAGAGGACACGATCATTGTAGTCACTTGAGCTCACTTACAGTTTAGTTCAGTCGTAGATAAAATACTATCACTGGCTTCAGGCGGGTTGTTATATCTGTTGTCCAAATCTCCACAGAAAGAAACAACGCACTGGTTTTAATAATGAAAACTTTGTTGCGGGACATATATGTGCCGGCAGGACCGAAAGGGTTCAGGTAGGCAGGTTTTGTTTCTCGTTTGCTTTTTTGTGAGCCTTTTTTAGGTTTTCATGTATTTTGATTTAATAGGGTATCGCGGAGCCTTTTTTTTGCGATTTTAGTCTGCAAAGCGTAGTTAGAGTTTGTATAGCCTCTCTGTAATCTGATTTTTGTTTATAGTACTTGGGTTTTGCTCAGCCTTTTCGTATTTCACTTTGATTTTGGTAGAGTTTGCTCAGTCTTCTTGAGGTTTGTTCCTGGTTAGGTAATGGCTTACTTAACCTTCCGTGACTTGCTCAGCTTGTTTATGCATATGCACACTGATCCTTGTTATTTACTCAGCTCGATTAAGTAACGGTTTGATTAACCATTTATGATTTACTATCTCAGGTAAAATTTACCGAGCCTAAGATGATTATTATCAACTCCAACAATATATTGGTCTAGTGTAAGCCGCTTCTGCTTGCTTTTTTATGTGTCTGTAAACAGACGGTATGTACCCCTTCGGTCGCCTTGATCGCACAAGGAAACTTTATCAACTCTGGAAAACTCAGCGCACTACAGACTGTAACCTGGCATTTTCCTCCGTCTTTGCTCTCTGCGTACAGTTAACGCCTTTCATTTGTGACGTTGGTTAGTATCATGTTCACGGCTGTGAGAATTTGTTGCTCGTTGTGGTAAACCGAAAGCGAGGATGTATGAGCGACTGTGGAGTGTGTGCCTGCGCCCAGGGGCAATGTCTAACTGCGTGGGAGCGGAGGGTCCTCAGTGTCTGCAAAAATACTATCGCGTAAGGTTGTCCTATTCTCTGAGCTGCGAGTGCTGAGTCTAGTAAAGCATTTCCATTCTCTTCATTGAAAGACGATGTTGCGAGTTCAAATTATTTTATGAAATGTTTTGTCAGTTTTCACTCGCGCTTCATTAATCTCTGAACTTCAAAGTTAAAGTTTTTTTTTCAATGTTTCTGTCTATATTGCTCGAGCTCTCTGTGTTTACAGCACACTAAAAATGCATCGATTAATTCCGTATGACAATGTATCAGGACGGCTGACCCGCTAACCTTCCTGCAGGTCTTTGCTGCGCTTCTCGCTAAGGTATCAGTATTGTTATCTCCTCGTCATTAAGATCTAATGAGAGCCGCCGCCTTCCTTCCGATTGCTCGTTGGATATGCACGAGTAATAGCTTGCGTAGTTATTAGCTTCGCTATTGATTACTTATTTCTTCAATTCCCTTCTCCTGCAGATTTCGAATTTTTGATGAATAATGACATTCTCGTGCATTGTGTCAACTGTCAACCCACTTTGTTTCTCTACTGTAGATTCATTTGTAAAGAAGAAAAACTAGTATTCTTTCGACGCTATCTGAGAATATTTTAGTTTGTTATTTACGATGTATATGCTGATTACAATTCTTTCTCTTTGGCTTTCTGATGATTGTGTCGAAAATGTTAACTTGTAATAAGTATTGTAGTTTCACTAGTTTGCCATAATATAATTGTAAAACGCCATTTTTTTAGATTAAAAAAATGATCAAGTGCTGGCTGCTTACATTCCAGGCTACGTAGCAAGTAACAATGAAGCGGTAGCTAGCACTTTTGATCGCCATTTAATAAACTGTGAACAGATTGAAAGTGTATCAGGTTACCAGTTCCATATATTGTGGACAGATTCCGAGTATTTCAGGTTACTATAGTTACAAACTTGTGAAAGGACGGCAAGCCTTTCTTGTTACCCATTTCAGTATTATGAACCGATTACTAGTATTTCAGATTGCCAGTTACTGAATTTCTGAGCAGTTACTAGCATTTCTGCTTACCGATTGCATGGAAACTGTGCAGCGTTTGAGTGTTCCAACTTCCAGATGGCCACCGACGAAATTGGGGAAGGATTACAATACCTCAGCTTGCGAATCAAAAATCGTTGTATTTTATTGCATTACCGGCTAGTCTTTGTTCGCACCACGTATTGCTCTACTAGTGCCATGAAAATACAGCAGTTATTTTATCGAAAGAAATGCTTATTATAGAGAAAACCAGCTTCGCTTTTTAACCTACCACTGATTATGCTAAGTTGGGCTGTCCGTGAGGAGCGTTTGTGTGGCCAGTTGGACCCGGCGACTCGGCGGTGTTCCTCCTTACCTTCGACTTTATTTTGCTTCCTATGCTGCCCAATGTCAACGCTCGAAATTATCGTCGATCTTGAGAGCTGGCCGGCAATTTTCCTCGCTGTAATAAGTCTCCTATATTACATATATCAATGATATACACGCTTGAAACAAAAGTTCCATACACAGTATACATACCTATAGAATCATTACATATCCTGAAACGGCATAGGATTAAAGTCCTAGTTCCTTTATGGAAAAAAAGAAGTACTTGGTAAAAATTGTGGAAAAATCTAATGGCAAGTTGAAAGCAGAAACAGAAGAAAAATGTGATACGCGAAATATTTTAAGCAAAGGCACACGTTAGTGTAAGATAGTGGAGGTTTATGGTTTCATTTATTATAACATGTTTGACCTTCATAGACGCCTGTTTTCAGGTCTTTCATAGATATTTCTTCGTTCTCTATGCCATCATGTTTCCCTTAATTCTTTCATATTTTGGTAATACAGAACACCTGAAGGTTTCAAATTTATACCGTTGAAATACCTTTAGTTTTAAAAGGGTATGTACGCCACAGATATCAAATATAAGTATAATAAAACGGAAAACTCATGAAGTAGCTACAATAATAAATTTGCTACATATTGTAAGAATTTTTCGATGCTCACGACTCTGTTGCTAAATATGCGTAGCATAAAACGCAGGATAGTTTAATGTAATTTATAAAAATTTGTTATAAACGTGTTCAATTATAAAATATGTACAAAGCATGAAAGGCAGACTCATCTATGAAAGTTTCTTCAGTACCGCTAACCAGTATAAACAAGAGTATAGCGTACCGTAGTGTGCAACTCGAATTATTTCCACTCTTCTTTTATTTTAACCAGTGAATCCCCTCCGTCTCGTGCGTTTCCTCGACAGCACTTGAGGATTGTAATATTCTTTCAGATCAAGAAGTGTCTTGTATTCGCTGTGCAGAACGGCGACGGTCGATGGTGTCACTGAATTTCATTGGATTACTTCCACTGTTCATGGTTAACTTGCAGCAGCAGCAGCAGCTTCCTCTCTGCTGTCCTGATCTCCTATTGTTGTATTGGATCGCACCGCTGTTCCTGTGCTCGGGACTTTTTAAGCCCTCCTGTAATCCTTTGCCTGCGACACCGTGTGCACTGCGGGGCCGCGCTCAGTCGCTTCTCTTGATTGTGCGTCTCTTACTCTTTCCTAAATTTGTTCCTTGCTTCACTTCTGTGCTGCAGAACTGCACTGTCCCATCCAGTATAATCTGTGTTGCTTATATTATTCAATTAAGATTATTTTAATTTATATAGGCGTAGCTAAATTCACTCACTGCGAGACCGCGGTGTCAGAGAGCTATAAGCGCACCGAACTGTATACTTCGATATAAACTAATAAACGGCCGTGAATATTAATGAACGACCTATAAGGTCGACAAAAGTTCGCTAGCATACCAAAAATCTGCTACGTCTGTAACGGTATGGACATTCAAAAATTGCGGGAAATTATTAAAAACTTTGGAAAACTTCGCTCGTTATTTCACTCAATTCAGGAAAAAAAAAATTCCACGGGTGGTAAAACCACTTTTCTCGACAGATAACGCAAAAAATTTTTGGGTGCTGGCACCATCTTCCCCGACCATACACTCTCTACCGAGGAGCTTTCACGCTCGAATTGTCCTTACTCACAAAGTGAGATAAGTCAAGGTTAGGTTCCTGCCACGTCTCTAATGAGCCCTTATATATTTCGAATGCGACAGGAACCAGTCCCTGCTCTCCTAACCCATGGTTCTCGGCCTAACCTCCATGGCTGGTAGCTACCTCTGGTAGTTGAATTCGACGTGTGTATATATATATATATCTTCCTTTTATCTCTTGAAAGGTATATCTGAACAAGAGTCTACTTAGATTTACCGTTTTCTGCGTGTCCCGTAAGCTCCCAGCTCTGATATGTTGCATTTAAGCTGTTGCGTAAGGAAAATGCTACATGCCGTGCACCTTTACTCAAAATTGCCACGTAATTAATGTCATTGCGCCGCTAGCCTGTGCTCTCAGTGCTACTCTGCTACTTATTTTGCCTGCATGGAATGAGGCAGATTTTACATGCTTTTCACTTCTCACTATGCATCAGAACTGCACTACTCATATCACTGTGCAGTGATAAACGGAGAGTCGCAAACGTATCTCACATTACAGCGACCACTTCAAATCAATGTTGACATATCAGGTAAGTAACGAAAAACTGGTTTCCTCCTCGGATCGTACTTTATTCGTGCACCACACCTCATATAATTTTGTTGAGAGGATTTAATTTTCGGAGAAAGTTTTTAATTAAAGTTAATGAGACTGTGAACTGGGGTCACATTGTGTAGGTTGCGATAACGTTATGGAGTGTTCGATATAGGTAACTTTCCTCTGGATACACTGATCATACTTAGCGCTGAAAGGCTGCTTTTTTACTTACTTTTTTACGTATCGGTAACACTAATCAGATTTTATAGTAACGCGCATGTTTAGGACACCAAGTATTATGTATTTTTGTCAAAGACTTTCTGGCAAACATTACCAGTCTTGAAAGTTTAATAAAACAAACGCTTCAACAAGCCCTATCACCAGAATTTCGTTTCAATCTCAACAAGAGTTATGTGCGTCTTTATGCCGCATTCTGAGTGTATTCATGCGTTAGGCAGCAGCAGCAGCAACACCAAACAACCCTTACTTGCGTGCCACCGACCTTACCCCTCCTAGCTCGCATTTTCTCCCTGTACTCAGAGATTACTGTGCTGTGTCAGGCGCCTCCGTACAAGGGCGGCTGCTGCAGCTCAGCCGGAGGGACGATGCCAGGCTTCCATGTTCCAGTTATGGGGTGTGGCTTGTATCCTCTTCCAGCGTTGTTCTTAGCGCTGGCTTAGTTACTCAGGGGAAAGTTTGCATCTTGCTCAGCTTACGACATCTGCTCATGAGGGATCAGTTGCTTCGCTTTTTGTACTGCTTGAGTCTCGCAAAGGATTGTTCGTGAGAGTGTGTTTCTGCGTTCTGATGTGCTCTGTAAAATCTGCGCGAGTTTTGTCCTATTTTTAGTATTTCTAGTGCATGGTCGCGTTGTACTGGCTTATATAATTTGTACAAAACAGTTGCTGCGATCACAAGTGCGTCAAGTTATGTATCAGTAAGATTTGCCGCATCTGATAACTAGATATCTTTTTTTTTTAACTTTTTACCCTAGCACCGGGTACTCTAACGGCTATTACTGCCTAGGTCATTTAACATAGACAATTTGAATCCCATTGATATATCTGTACAGTAACGACTTGAAGGTGTCAAATTAATTAAGCGATGCAGATGAAGTAAGGTAAACAGACATAACATTTTTATAGAGCACAGAGAAAACTCAGACTTGGAACATGTCAAGTAGACTTCATGTACAATCAAAAAATGAAAGCTCATTGATGTACTTAATGCTTTACTAACAAATTATGATATCTTTGATAGATAACTTAGGCAAGCTTGGTAATCAAAAAGATCAGAACGTTTAGAGAAATCCTTTAATTTGATGGTTATTCAGTAGTATTTAGTAACTTTTTGGGGTAAAAACTGTCATTGAAGTTCACTGCTAAAATGTATATCATCAGTTCCTTACCGGTTCGTGCTCGATAAACGTGACAAAAACTCAGAGATATCATGAAAAGTTAGAGAACTAACATCAGGTGGGTGCAAAAGTAATGTCCGATTTCCAGTACAAATTTTCAGACCAAATTTATTCATTTTTTAACCTCTTGCTGATATAGAGTAACTCTTGTTCTTAATTTGGATCATTTTCTTTGAGATTATCTAACTTTTGCTCATTATTTGAAAAAAAAAAACTCTACCCCCTATATTTGCCTCACTTAACGGTCACGTAAGAGAAGGTTTACTCGACGAATTGCATGAAGGTGTTGATGCAAGTGCGGCAGCAAAATCTATTCAGAACACTTAAGAGGTTGATGTAGTGAAATGGAAGAAGTTGCCGGAGGTGGTTTTCTCGCTCTCGAAGTGATGGGTGATTGAACTTAGAAAGATTCCACATTAATGATAACTTTTGTTTTAGAGAACCCTAGCACCGGCTATTACTAATTAAGGTACTTACAGAACACCTAAATGTAGCCCATTCCACCGTGGTACACCAACTAAAACTTTTTTTTGCCTTATATATATAGATATATTTTTTTAATCCGGCAATAGTTCCGCACCTACCTGATAGTGAAGTTACGTAATGAAGATGAATGTTTAATTTGTGACATTGCTAAGATTGTGAAGAAGTTTAAGAGTGTGATTGTGAAGAAGTTTAAGAGTGTTATTCACTGTATTTTGAAACAGTTTGAGAAAACTGGGTTATGTGTTGCCAAGGGACCACCTGGCAGGCCTAGGATAACTACGGCCAGAGAAGACCAGTGGATTGGTAAAGAGTCCAAGAATAGATATGCTACTGCAACTGCCATTTTGAAAAGGCTAATGATAACCTCGACATCAGTGTTACAAGAAACACCGCTTCCCGAAGACTTAATGAAATAGGTTTGTGTTGTAGAGCACCTTCTACGAAGCATTACATTTCTAAAATGAACCAAGTGACCTGAAAGAAACTTGCTATGAGCACGTCAAAGGGGCTGAAGAACGATGGAATTGTGTTCAATTCAGTGATGAGGCCGAGTTCAACTTGGTCGGTTCTCATGGGTTCGTTCGACTCACTGCCGCAAGGGCCTTAATTAGCCTGACAAGTAGCCGGCGGGCCACTTGTCCGCAGGCTTACAGTTGGACAATCCTAACCGAACATTTAAAAACAAACCTTAAGCGCCGGCAATTCTCGTAACATGCATCGTCAAAAAAGAACCATCCGGACACAGGTAAAGAGAACGCGATGATTGCAGCCTAATTAATTTATTGGCACCACTGTCAAAGAGTAAGCAACCGTGCATTTGATCATGGCATCGAGTCTCACGGTCGTAGCGTTAGTTTAGAATAGTTTATAACTAGATAAAATTTAGGCCTATAAATCGTGATCTGAAGTGCGCATCTGTTATGTCTTCGTTAGGCTTGTCCACCTCCTGTACATACTCGTATTATCGCGCCGATTTGCTGGTGGTAACTTCTGGCGGACTGTAAAGTAATGTCTTCTGGAAGTTTTTGAAACTGTAGTCGTTTAATATTGACATCTTACGCACAGAATTTGCTATCCACATCTTAAGTAACTACGACTGTTCCTTCACTGCTTCTGTTTATAACTGAATTTCGCTTGGGAAAATATTTCGTGCTTCTTATTTTTAAATGTCGCAGTCTTATATTTGCCCTCTCAGATGACAAACGGATGAAGGATCATAGTCCGTGATGTTTGGTTCTCCAATCTTTTTCAGGGGTAGTCGTGCCCCTCAAGCGGATCCCATAGACTACCTTACCTAGGCCTTCGGGAAGTCTTTCTTCATTGGCCACTTTGCTTCCTTCCGTTTTCATACCTCTGCTGATGGTGCTTCGTTATATTCTTTCTATTCTTTCCCGAATTGCTCCCATGTGTTTTGATCCATGGCGAGAACCCCCCGTTTATGGATTCTCTGTGTCCCCTCCTCTTCATCTCTTGAAACATTCCACAGAATGGAGAGGCTTAAACTATGTAGTAATTAGTTCACTGCCAATATCTACGGGGCGCAGTACGTCTCATCCTTTCTTACCCAGCCAGTCACGTTCACGGTAAGTTCACTGAACAATTTACGAATGTCTCTTCCTTTCCATAAATTTTTCAGATTTCAAATAAATCCTTCTCTCCCCCCCCCCCCCCCCCCCCCCC
>LQNS02000140.1:4468518-4484756 GCA_001587735.2 Parhyale hawaiensis
CAAATAAATATATATGATGTTCGCGTTTGGTGGATGTTGTAGGTATTAGGCCGTAATTTCGGGTAAGTTGGACTATATTCGGGTTTAATGTCGGGTAGGTTAGGGGAGGCAAGGACTGTTTTTTTTTTTTCTTTTCCATTTTAAAATTTGAACGATCCACCAAACGCGCAGCGCGATCGATCGCGCAAATCCACCAAACGCACACAACATATATACTTGAATCTTCAACGAACACATTATTACCTCTCACTTCTTTCGCGGGTGGATAACAAGAACTACCATTTCCAGACTCTCGCAGATCATAAGCTTGGGAGTTGTTTCTTACTTTCCTTTATTAAGGGGACACAGACCTCTTTAGTGAAAAAATTCATAAAAAATACAATATCGCTGTTTTTGACCTGAAATTTACAGCGTGTATTCCAAATATGATTTCTGACATCATGTATGAGTGAAAAAGTGATCCGTCATCAGTGACGTCATATGACGTCATAATGACTTCATACGTCACCATGACGTCAATAATTGTGATGGAGACATGAAATTTGGTATGGTTGAACTTGAAGTCATTACTAAAGAAGGTATGGTTCGCTTTTTGTGATAATTTTCACATATTACGAAATATAAGGTCTTACTTTCACCTGCCATGCAAAAATTCATATTTTCATGCATATAACATGTTTCTGGTCTAATAAATCTGTAAATTTATATTTTATCAAAAATTGCGAACCATACGTCTGTACCTACTACGTACTTATAGCAGTATTCATGACAAATTTCAAATGAATAGGATGAAAAATGAATTTTTAATGTTTTTTTTTTTATGCAGAAACTCATTTTTCAGTACGCCCACTCAAAGTTTGGGTAAGTCATTATAATTATAATATGCTTATGTTTTCAATCGTGTGCCACGCCTAAACTAATTGAGATAATGATTTTTTTTAACTTTTCCATGATTTCTAAAGAGTTATAGAATGGAAATATGTAATAAAAAAATTTGCACTTTTTGACAATTTTAGAGGTCTGTGTCCCCTTAAATGTTCGATTCACTGCTTCAGTATTATTTGCTATGTTGTTTAATACCTTTATTCTTCGTCCTTGTTCTTTAATGAAAAATCAATTTTATTCAGAGCCTAATTTCCAATGGACTCAGGTAGCAATACCCAGTTACAGTATCCCAATCGACTGGTTTTAGACAAGCAACCGATATTATCCGAAATATACCTACTCCGCGGGAGCCGTCTGCTGTTTGCCCGAAATTTTCCGGTGGGGTGCCACGATATTCAGCGGAGGCATATATAAAATTGGCGAGTTGCTAGAAGTTATCTACAAGCCCAATTCACTAAATTTTCCAATAACTTACTAATTAATATTAATGTTTTAAAAAATGCAACCTTTCATCTATTAATGAAGTCACGTGTGCTTTATTCCTAGTGGAATTTTTTCCATTGTATCTCTGGCATTATTTCATTTCTTTCATTTCCGCTGGTGTGCATTAGGGCGCGCTGTTTATGGCTTTAATTTCCCCTTCCAATTGTACAGCTGCGCCTCCCTCCTATCCACGAGCTCTTGGGCTTATCATTGTCGCGTGTGCCTTCCTTATATCACTCGATGCTCTCAACCCTTTGGACGCGATGTTAGACCATGCTTGTGTGCCTTCCTTATATCACTCGATTCTCTCAACCCTTTGGACGCGATGTTAGACCATGCTTGTGTGCCTTCCTTATATCACTCGATTCTCTCAACCCTTTGGACGCGATGTTAGACCATGCTTGTGTGCCTTCCTATATCACTCGATGCTCTCAACCCTTTGGACGCAATGTTAGACCATGCTTGTGTGCCTTCCTATATCACTCGATTCTCTCAACCCTTTGAACGCGATGTTAGACCATGCTTGTTTGCCTTCCTATATCACTCGATTCTCTCAACCCTTTGAGCGCGATGTTAACTCATGGTTGCATTGTCGCCTTTACTTTCTATATATCGGTCGATTGCTTTACTCTTTTGAAGACAGTGCTGGACACAATTAAGTCGATAATAATTTCGTACATCCATGCCGTGAATTACAGCTAAATTGTAGTAGAAATGTGCATTAAGTTGTTATTATTAAAATCTTCACGCTCGGGCCTCCATCACTTAACTATTTTGGTACTTTCTCGGTGATTTTAATAATCACTTATGTTTGTAAAATAGTGTATAAACTTTGTTTTATTTCGTTTTAGTTGGCATAGGTAACGGGCTACCTATTGTGGGAAATGTTTCTGGTATGAACTTTTTTCGTTGCTTTACATTTCTCTTGCTTAATTTGCTTTCTCTTTCTAAATGAAATATGTTAGTAATAGGCTTTTTTTTATCATCCATGTAGAGATGAAGTTCATCTGGTTGGGTTAATTTATAGGGTAAAATTTATTAAATTGAAGCAGATAGTGCTGATCTGTTGTCGAGGCAATAATATGTTGTGTTAAAGAATTTTATGGATAATATACGATCCCCATTATCTTATTTCTGGAAAAATTTCCTGCTGCAACTATTCCTGATTTTNATACCTATTCTTTAGGGTTTTGAAATTATCCATGTCTAATTTTCAGCACAAGCAAAAGCGCGAATGCAATTGCTAAATCGCTCAGCAGGAGTTTAGTGATTGCTCTTGCTCCTTTGTTTATACCAATTTTACGAATTTTATATCGTGACGAACACTTAGAAGCCGACCCCTGCATTTCTCCCGCGCATTTGCGTATCTTGAATTGCTTTTCAAACTAATTTTCAGGTTGATTGGACTCTAATTAATGGGGCTAATTCCTGTTGTTCGCTTTGGTTCCAAGTCGAATTCGGCTCAATGCTTTAATTTTTCCCCCCATTATTTAAACTGGTTTGTTCTTCTAGTCCGGCTTAGAATAGTTTGTTCTGACGCTTAAATCTTCAGATAATATACGCATTGATAGTCGCTGCAACCATGTCGGCTATTTCTGTTTCAATTAAAATCACATATCCTAACCTGCTGTAATTGATTAATTGCTGGTGATATTCTGTTTTGGTTGCGAAGGATGTTCTGTAACTACCAACTCTACTGATCAGTGAGGTGAGGACCGCCGATGTCATCTGCTCGTAAGTGGGCTGTCAGGCGTTACTCGATACGAACATAGAACTGTTTCTGCTGTTCTGTGATTACTAAATTTCAAATTTTTAGCTTCAGAAAAAAGCTGTAAATCAATGAAAGAGATTTAGTTGGGGAAAATGTTTCTTCGCCATAACCTCCGCTGTTTTTGCTCGTCTACGTTATTTAGATTTGAAGAATGTCGTAACTTTTCATTTGTTGAACTTCTACTTATGTCGCGCATCGTTGGCCCTTAGGAAATAAAGCCATGGTGTTAGCAATGTAGTGGTATCGTCATTGGGACTTCTTTAATGCATAATGCTAAGCATGCAAATTTGGCAAAGAAATGCGTTCAGTGTTATGGCTTTCGGAATTTCGCCAGATTTTTCACTCGATCTTAATATTTGTCTATTATCATCAGAGCGTGGCAGGAAAATATAATATGTTTATAGATATATATCTATATAAATGTAAGAACTAGTATACCCAGTTTCAAGAAATGATACAATAAAATTTGCATTAGCACTTCTTCATCGTCAATATTCTATTATGACGAGAATCAATTTTGCCAAAACTGTGCGAATAAACGCAGAAGGATAAATACCCCCGTGTCTCAGGCATAACTGAATTTACTGCAGCATATACGTCCACTCGTAGCAAACTTTTTTCGTATTTAAGCTCCGAAATGGCAGCCTCTGCGGTCCAGCTCTTGCAGTCATAGTTCGAAGATAATTTACTTTATATTTTAATTCCAATTCGTTGTAAAACACTAGGGCGGAGGGATGAGCTTCCTCTCTGGATAATGCCATGTGCTGACGGGATAAGAAACTGTACGATCTCTCGGGTTATTTGATACTAGTGTGCCCGCGCTGTCATGAAATGGCAGCGAATAATTTGTGTTGATCCTGCTTCATAAACCATGCTTTCCTTCATACAATTGCCAACTTTAAAGATCATCCAGATGAGGGTTAACGGCATCCTAATTACCCTAATTACTGAGCATCAATACTCTTATTTTCTGACATGGAAATAATTCATTACTTCTGCAGTCAGTTCAGCAACACTGAAAAGAATTGATTCGATTTGGTATCATAGATACGCTAGTGTGTCATATTTGTCCGATAATCTTTTGGTTATTGAAAGATGTTTCGTCGAAAATTGCATCAAAGTTGGAAGAATCGCTGATGCAACAAAATCATCTGTGGGAAGAAACTACGAATCAAGGTGCATGAGAGTGCCAATGGAAGCTTCAGATACCTTCAATGCTGAGATTTCAACTTCTGCAATGCAAGAAGTCCATTTAGACTTGAGTTCGCCCGGTACTTTGCCATAGATTCGATGTATGGAGAAGGTAATACTCGCTCAAATCAGACTAAGCTTGCGATATCTTCATTTTTAGATTTCAACTGTCCCTAATTATGATACGTTTGCCCTCTTTTGCAACCCGGCCTATTTTATACCTATCAGTTTTCAATGGAGCTTGAGAGGACGACCAGAGCCTCCAACCTGGGCTAATTTCCGCCTATCTCTTTTGTTAAAGCGTGACAGAAAATGGATAAACAAACAGATAAATACACATCGGTCTTAATTATATTGTAGATTTAAGGTAGACGGATGAGTTCCCTTCTATATACGCACGGCTCTGCCTTAACATCTGATGTAGCGGACAGTACAAGCACCTTGTGTTCTTGCGTTGCTTTCTGCTGTGGTGGCCTAGTGGGCGAGTGGCGGCGTGGTGATGTGGCGGTCCCCCAGGATCAAGTCCCTGACTCCACTCTTTGTATGCATATTTACCTCTATTGTAGTACTTTGATAAGTACCTACGCAATACAAATTATATTTGGTGTTAATTATAATGTCTATCACTCGCGAGCGCGAGAGCGGTGATACTGTTTTCGTTTACGGTTCGGTTGTATGGCTGTTTATCACCCGCGAACGAAGTAACAGCGGTGATAATGTTTTCCTTGAAAATTTAAGTATATACCTATATTTGTATATATAAAGTGATGGAAAGCTGTCTAGGGCGACTCATATCGATAATTTATAGTTTTATACCTTACCGGGCGACACAAAAAATAGAGCGACATCTCCGTGTCGCCTTAGTGAAATCCGGGATTGAAATTCGTTCGTACACAAAAAATGTCAGTTTGAAAATTTCTATTGGTGGGAAGCGCCGTCTTTTCGACAGAACCCCTCCAGAGGCATAGGATGGGCCATAGGGTTAGGTTAGTTAGGTTCGTCCATCCTATGTTATGGGGAGTAGCGCCCCCAGGGGGTTTGAGTAAGTTACCTTAGCCATTAGCTAGGCCTTCGGGACGTCTGTCTTTCGTGCCCAGTTTGCTTCCTTCCACTTTCATACTCTTACTGATATTACTGTTGTCTGTTCTTCCTCTTCTTTCCCGACTTGCTGTTCCCATGCGCGTTGATCCTGTATGGGAACACCTTCGTGCATGGGTTCCCAGTTTTTCTGTCCTCTCTTAGATGAGCTTAGTACTTATTTAGGGAGGCGTAAATCTTCTTATAATACCTAATAATACCTTTTGGACAGAAAAACGTCCAATTTTTCTGGTGCTCCCATGCACCCACTACCACCACCGACCACCACCCTACCCTAGTTCGAGGACGCTTGCCAACCTTCAGCTAGCCCTCATATAGGTTAGGTGAGGCCAGGACTAGTTCCGCTAACGTCCCAATGTGCGTTTATCACTTGACGCCGTCGTTTCATTGGCCTTACAATGAGCTTTTCTTACCTAGCGTCAATCTTTGATTGGCCAGCAGTGAGCTTTTGTTACTTAGCGTCAGTCTTTGATTGGCCCTACCGTGGCTTATTTTACTTTGTGACGTCATTAGATCGTTAGCAGAATCAGCCCTGGCCTTCACTTAATCTCATGAAGGCCAATTCATGGTTTTTAGTAGCTATAGTGATCGTTAGCAGAACCAGTCCTGGCCCTAACCGTATGAATGCTAGCATCAGTATGTCGCCCTAATGAGTGAAGGTTTACCACTGTCGCCCTATCAAGTGAAACATCGGTTTATGTATCTATATTTGTCTGTCCACCAAAAGCAGGTAGAAGGAGTTGAGCCTTGTTCATAATTCTTTGTCCGGAGTCAAATGGGTTGACGTAGATATGACCCATGTCAAAAAAAATAGGAGTAGCTGGCCATGAAGAATGGAAGCGATGATTTTTTTTCACTGCCCACCCAAAAAAAGGCAGAAGGAGTTGAGTTATAATAATACTTTTTTAGGCAGTCAGGTGGGTTGTTCGAGATGTGAAAAATAGCAAAAATTTTAAGTTAGCTGGCTATAAACTCTGTAACTCCACCCGAAACGAGGCAGAAGGAGTTGAGCAATGTCAGATGCGTTGACTTAGATGTGAACAATGCCAAAGAATTAGAATTAGCTGGCTATCATAAATGAATGCGTTGAATTTGCCCTTCTACCGCGGGTGATGGTCTTACGCCACCGTAGCTTTGTATAGGGAGGCTTAAACATCAGTACCTATCTCCACAGTTCTTCGTCAAATTGTACTTCTTTTGAGGTACTCTATCACTTATTCCCGCGTAGTACTACTCATCTATTACCACAATTTATTTACATGCGTAGTGATCCACTGTCATTTCACGTCGTTGTGCATAGTCTCTCTTTAGTTTGCTAATTAACTAATCACCGAATCCAACTGCTCTCGTGCGCTGCCTTTCACTGTGCTTGCATTACAACTTGCTTGTGGATCCATGTACGATCTTCCCAGTCCGTCGTCGGCAATTACTTTCCCTTGAATTCGCTGACATGAGGACGCCTTTAGGCACCGGCGTTACACATGTATTGGAGGATACACGTTCGTCTCGCTCCGCTGCACATCAAACGACGCAAATTAGCGGCATTCGCCGCCCTGAATGACGCATAAAAAGTCGTTCTTTTTTGCCAGCAGCGTTTGTCAGTACGTTAGTCATATCGCCTGACTGTCACTCGCACCTTACATCGGTAACGTGCTCCCAGTTCGGTGAAACATCCTATCGATACTGATAAGTTTACTAAACCAAAGTAATGATACCGTACTCGGGAAGGTTAGTCTTTCATTTATGTCGGAATTATTCCATTGCTGGTCCGGCGAACGAAGAAAAATTGCGACAATTTTTAATTGCTCATACATGTATCCATTTGATTATGAACACCCTGATGGGCTTACCTGGTGGGCATACCTAGTATTTGGGTACCTATGTCATGCAAGTGTTGTTATGAAATGGTGGAAATGTGGTGAACGTGTTCGATTACAGTTTGTTGAACTGTTCAATCTTACGTTATGTTTGTTGGCATGTGACAGTTCCTAATAATCAGGCAGTCATGTATCACTTTAAAATTAATGTGCCTCAGTACACCAGCCTATTAATTACATCCTTCGAAACTCTTTCGCTCGCCCGAACGCTGTAGCGTCGAGGGAAGACATGAAATGAATAAAATTTTTACAGTGAAGCCCTCGTTTTCTTCGCTCCTCTCAAACATGTGCTGAGAAATATATCCCACGTTGCTTCGTTGATCACCTGCTCCTTTTGTGACCTCACTGATTTGAAGACATAGAATTTCTGTCAAATCAAATTAAGGGCAACGTTTGGGAGGAATAGTGCAAACTCTAGCATCAAATTCCTATTGGGCAAAGTTCAGAGCATGAGAAATAACTTGAACTGCAAGCTGTAGTAGCTTCTCTTGCGTACGATGTTATTGCTCTCGATGATACCTACGGTAGCGGATATTGTGCACTGCACAGTTGTGTCGAGGTACTCGGGATCGATTCCCACACCAGGCGCGGTCTTTCTCAATGCACTCGGCGCTCTGAATCAGCGCATTTGCTTGTGCGCACAACAATCGTGGGGGCACCTGTCCTAGGGTAGAGGGGTGGCTGGTCGTTGAACCTTCCGTTTCGGCGCCATGGTTCTTACCGACCAGTCGTCGGCAGCAATTGCACTTACTCCTCTGAGGCCAGTTGGTCTATGTCTGCGCACGAACCAGTGCGAGTGGATTTCCCAGTGGAGGGTGCAGTCGATGTTGACTTTACCTTTACCCTCTGAAACAGAAATCTAGTTGGCGAAGTTGCATTGAAAGGTTACGAATGATTTGCTATTAATAGACCCACAGATAGTGGTAGGAGGAGGCTCCAATCATGTATATCAAAGACCATCTCAATCCCTTATGTAAAGGTTTCTCAGCAATTAAAAAATATGAATTTATCAACCCCCTACCCTGGCCCGGAATTTGACTGGTTAGTAGCGCCCCCCGGGGGACCTTGTAGGTTACATTGACCGTTAGCTAGGCCTTCGGGACGTTTCTCTTTCGTACCCACTTTGCTTCATACGCCTGACATTACTTTCGTCTGTTTTTCTTTTTCTTTCCGGACTTGCTTTTCCCATGCGCATCGATCCTGTGTAGGAACACCTTCGGGCATAGGTTCCACGTGACTATCGACTTACTATATGTCCCTTCCCTTTCCTCTCTTAGAAAAAGCTTAGTAGTACTTAGTACTACTACTACTACAATTCAACTGGCGTTGAATATTATCCTCGCATATAGAAGCCTTCGCAGTGCCTCCGAAACTAATTCAGGGCCTTACAGAAAATCGAAAACGGGTCGAGTACTCAGAATGAAACAATTCCAATGGGAGACTTCAAACTCTCACAATTTGGAGTACCACTATGCAGTGAAGCATCAGGCAGTAAACTGCTCAGCCACAACCACGTGACCAGCTTGTTAGTGAACTCACCAGATACGACAATATTCTAGATGTAGTAACGTGAACTCCTGATTGAGAAATTGTCGACCTCGCCATCTTAGACAGACTTGAAGATCGTAACATAATCGAATTTACCCTCAAACTTGGCAACGATCTCAGTCTTCGAGCTTACGCCCTGGAGCTACCAGGCTATCGGCGAGCGATTTTCCTAGGAATGTTAACTGAAATGGAAATAATTTGACTCCGAAACTCTTGTGAGAGACTGGTGTGTTGGAAATGCTCTGATATCTTGAAGACGAGCATCCTGACTGTCACCGAACGACACATCCCTAATAAAAAAAAGTTCGTACCAGTAGTGTTCCCTTCAGGATGAATCGGAACGTCAAAAACTGCATTGCCAGGCAGAAAGTGTTGCAAAGCATGAGAGCATAATCCAACGGAGAACAACAGATGCAATCTATAATGAAAAAATAAAGAGAAGTCGGGACTACTAAACGAAAAAAAAAGAACTTTCCGTAGCCGCTATGGCCAAGCGCATTCTGTAAGGATGTAAATTAAAGATGACTCAATATAGTAACCATGGGTCTGCTCAAACACCCGGCGATGAAAACGCCAATTACCTAATAGACGAAGCTACTATCCTGAAGGAATATTTCACATCGGTATATACCGTTTAAAATGTTTCGAAAATTTCGGATCCAATACCCGTGCCAGTAGCATCCTTACGCACGTGTTATTAGGGAGCATGAGGTCCTTCAAGAACTTCATCTGATTGTGCACAAGTCCTTTGGCCCACACAATTGTTCTCCTCGTGCTCTGCGAGAAATGACTCCCAGGATCATAGCGCCTTAATTCACAGTATTCAATCGGTCTCTAAGTACGGCAGAAGTTCCACAAGATTGGAAACTCACTAACCTAATCTCGATGCAGAAGAAGAAAGTAAGAACAGCTCCAGTCACTATTGACTAATCAGTCTTATCTCAGTCGTCGGTAAAATTATTGAGCGCCTCCTGAAGAAGCGCATCTCTGACCAACTGACAAACTGAGGATGCACCAGCTTATTTCGTCACCCAATACGGCTTCAGTTTCCGAGATAGCAGAAGCTACCTAGCGTACTGGACTTTCCAAACGTTACGAAAATATGTATTAGAACTCCAAAAGGTATTTGACATAGTCTCCATTAACAATCGGCGAAAAAACTAGAAGCCAGGGAGACTAATAACGCTAGATCAGAGAATGGTTCACTGGTCGGCAGCCATGTGTAAAGCTGCAAGAAGAGACGCGCGACAGAACGCCGGTCTCAGCTGGGGTTCCACAAGGTAGCATGCTTGCCCCACTTCTGTCCATAATTTACATCGATGATCTTAACATCCACAATAAAATCAGTAAATTAGCAGATAACACTAAACTACGTCATCATGCCGTATCGGTCAGGGATGCATGCGAGATCCAATAAGACCTTGGCCGCCTCATTGAATGGCTCGCAACGTGGCAGATGAACTTTAATTTCGATAGTCTAAATGTTCAGAATGCGCTTAGGGTTCGAAAACCCCTCAGTCCGATTGGAAATGAAAGGGATAGAAGTAGCAGCTGTCACCCAACAACGTGACTATAGATAACTATCATAAACTACAGTACAGTCAGCAAGTTGACAAAAATGTCCAAATAGCAAACAGAGAGCTGCGATTCATTAAAAGGACCATTGATTGCAAATCTACGGACATAATCTTCCTTTGTAGAAAGCACTAGTGCGCTCGCATTTTAGAATTTGCTGTTGCTGTTCCGGTCACGATATCAGTACAACGATGTCGATAAGATGGAAAGAATCTAATGCAGAGCAACACTAGAAGGCCTCGTGGCGTAAGACCATCACCCTCGGTGGGGGTCGAATTCAACGCAGTCATTTATGATGGCCAGCTAATCCTAGTGTCTCATATGGATGCGCTGTCCAACAAGGTTAGATCAAGGTTAGGTCTAGAGTATGAGTTCTCTTAATAATTAATAACTTAGGAAAAATAGCACCCACCAAACTCCCTGCAAAAAATTATGAACATTGCTTAGCTCCTACCTGTTTTTGTTTTGTGTGGACAGACCAATATATATATATATATATATATAAACATATACTTAAAACTTATACCTCAGCTGTGAAACGAGCCATACGAGTGTCGCCTACATGAAACCGGACTCCTCTCTCAGGCAAAGACGACTTTGTGGGCAACTAACGGAAACAGTCAAGTACTTGAATGGCATCAACGACGTGCTACGGCGGGATTTTTTACAGAGACATTGATGATTGCCTCCGAAACAACGGCGAAAAATTGAAACATAAAAATCGGAAAAGCACTCTACACCAGCAGTTATTCCCGTACTTTATAGTGAACACGTAGAATAGACTTCACTCCCTAGTGGTCGGTGCAGAGACAGTCAATGCGGATAAGAATCGTGTTGGTAAATATTGGGAGCAACGCTTTCCACAGCTGCGAACTCCTCCTCTGCGATCACTACCTCTAAACTGCCAAAACCTCGGTGGCCATACTAATCTATTATCTTTCATACCCCAACTAAGTTAACTTCTCCGACTTCCGCGGATCTACAGCAAGTAATCATAGTTGCGGAATCAACTCCTTGACTTGAGTTTATTCCTTGAGGGCCGGAGCGTGAGTACCACCTGCTCTCTGAAGGGAAACGATACTAGAATAAAGTACCTATTCTTTCTTCTCTTCGATTTTAATGGTCCAGTTCAAGTTCACGTGGATGCTGTATGAACGCATATTTCATGGGTGATGAAAGCCCCAAGTAACACCATCTCTAACGCCGTGGCTGCTGGTGTGGTTTTAACGCTGTTCTATTAATAACGGTTTTTTTTTAGTTTTTTGTCCTCTGCTTTCACCATACGCAAATGTCGCTCTCGCTGTTCCGAAATAACCTGCTTTAAATGGTGCATTCTAAATCTTATGCGTGAAGTATCCAAAAGAGATTATTTTGTGGTCTGAATTAGCCTTTCTGAAACTACGAAATCCCCTCCTTTCTGGTTCATAGCCTCAGTTGTAGGCTGTACTGTGATGTCAAGGGAGGGGGAGGAGAGGTCCGACATCGATCCCTCTTACTTTGATGCCCACCGGCTACATCTTTACTTGTCTTCATTAAAATGCTGATTAATTACTCCCGCTGCTACTGCCCAGTATCGTTTCTGGGAAGGGTGAATGTTGCTGCGCACAGAAGCGAGAAATTTGATCTGTTGCGCTTGCCCTAGTTCCTTTGTAGCATTGGAGACCTTAAGGGTCAGTTAGACGCTTTGGGTATGCGCCGTAAAACAGGTATGTATAAAAATATTAGGGCAAAGACCACTGTTGTAAAAGCCATTTTACTTAAAAGCCGAAACGTTCGAATCGTAAGTAAACTGGCTTTTAGAACAGTGGTCTTTGCCCTAATATTTTTATTTAAATTGTGTAAAGCTATGCTACCTAATCTAATTAGGTACTATAAATACTATTTTTTCTGAGTGTCTGAAATTTTTGATTTGAATAGTACATTCTTATCGTTTCTTGTAATGTTTATCGTCGTCTCTGAAATGGGTTTCCAAGCCGGAGCTCCCTTGGCTTGCAGTAGGTTTCGAGGCGCTCCCATCCATACACGCATAAGAGCATGTATTTTTTCGTATTTTTCTCACACATGACAATAGTTAACTAATCTTTATGCCTCTCCGATATTCCCAAGGGAAGACAGTACAACGAACTTTTAGGAACCAGCGGTGCAGATCGACAAAGAATAGGGTGGATACCTCGGTGAAGTGGTAGTTGAGGCGCGTCAAAACACTGATTGCCAACTAGTACATACAGAAATTTAGTGACTTTAGATCAAAAGCAAAAGGGATGAATGGAATGCTGGTGAAGATCTGACCATGCAACCTTTGACACGAATATACAGTATTGGTCAAGAGTAGTAGGAGAGGGCCTTTTTTTCATTTATATAATGTAGTTATTAAATAAAAGTCGATAAAATTAAAATTTAGCGTTTCGGGATACAAATTCCATCTTCAGAAAGAACCTATAAACTAATAACCTATCAATAAAAATTTCCTTTATTTGCAAATTGATTAGGGGAGCATGGATGTTGTCGGGGGAGGTCTAAAATGTGAGTGATCGAAGCTGCGGGGTAGGGGCTCCTGTACAGTCGGCAGCTGTGAGGTTAGGTGTGGACAGAGTGCAGTGGTACAGCCGAGGTCATAATGTTGAGGCTAGGTCTGGTTCTGTGGATGTGGAGCGACTCTAATGTTGTGAGCTCGATGGAATTGGAGGAGTCTATAATAGAGAAGTCATTCCTGCTGATGGGATGGTTGTTTTGCTCAGCGTGTAGGCGGGTGGCTGAATGTGAGGGTTTCGCGAGTGGTAAACCGGTACGACTGGATACACCAAAATGTTTGTCAATACGGGCTTTGAAGTGTTGTCCAGTGCTACCTATATATGAGGCACAGCAGGCCTGGCATCGGTAACGGTAAACAACACTGGACAAAAGTGGTGTGAGGGGGTTTGTCTTTAAATTTGAAGTAGGACCCTATGGTAAATGTGTTCTTGTATGAAAATTTGAAGTTGATATGTGGGTAGGCATCAGAGAAGAACGTTTTCAAAGAGTTTACTGCACTGACAGATGCTTTGTTGTAGAACGGAAGCGAGTGAAAGAAGTCCAATTTAATGACCCAGGGTTTGCTAATGGCGGGGTCTAACAGCTTGTCTAGGAACAGTTTACAGTAGTGGTCCAGAAAATGGTGCGGATAACCGTTATTTTTGAAGAATGTTCTGAGAAAGTCAACTTCGTTTGAAAATGCAAGAAATGAGGAAGACAAATGGTATGCTCGAAATAGTAAAGTTTTTATTACATTGATTTTGAATTGATCGTAGCAGTGATTATTGCTTAGAGAAAGCTGTTTCATCGACCATTGAATTAAATTTGGGAGAATAGCTGAAGCAACGAAATCATCTGTGGGAAGAAACCACTAATCAAGATGCATGAGAGCGCCAGTGGAAGCTCCAGATATCTTCAGTGCTACGATTTCTACCTCGGCAATGCAAGAAGTGCATTCAGACATGAGGTCGCCCGATACTTTGCCATAGATTCGATGTATGGAGAAGCTAATACTCGTACAAATCAGACTAAGCCAGCGATGTCTTCATTGTTGGAATTTCAACTGTCCTTGATTAAGATTCGTTTCCCATCTTCTGCAACCCAGCCTATTTTCTACAAACAGTTTTCAATGGAACTTGAGAGGACAACCAGAGCCTCCAACCTTGGCTCATTTCCGCCTATCTGTCTTGTTAAAGCGTGGCAGAAAATGGATAAACCGATAGATAAATAAACAAACAGATGAAAACACATCGGTCTTTCTTAAATTGTAGATAGGCGGTGAGTCTGTTGTATCGTTAATTTTCATTTTGGGGGAAAGCTATCGCCCATATAAAGTGCAAAGTAACCACGGGTCCCGCTATTAAAGTGACATCATAAAATTCACCGCGTGAAAAATGGAAATTTTAAAAATTTAAACGCCTAAATAATATCTTCAAACGATGAGAAACAAAGGTTAGCGAAGTCGTGTAAATACAGAAGAAAGCAATGAGAAAAGTACTTCCGAAGAGTGAGGTTGCTATATTTGTTTTTATGCTGTCTTTACGTCTATATCATGAAATACAAGAGCGAAAACTTTGCTGGTAAAACATCTGCGAGGTCCACCGTTGATATAGTGTCTGGCCTACACGAGCTACGTTAGGCCTTCTGCGTACGAGTCTAACTACGGAAGCGCTTCACGTTCTTGGAATTCAAGTTTCTGTGCGGGTGACAACGGCTGAATCTATTAAGATACACCAATTCGAAATATGTAGAATTGCGAATTGAAACTCGATGGAAATTTCCAGAGAGATTCGAAACTGAGCAAGTGGCCCTCGCTGTAGCGGAATAGCTGCCGCTGCTCGGAGTTTGAGCAGTCTTTGAGTACAATAATTTTAGACAAGCCGAAACTGCATACACAGTAGCGTAATGCTAGGGAAAGGGAGAAACTTTCCCATGTTTCGACGCCCGTATACAGCAAACTTGAGGTTAGACGCAGTTCGCAGACAGGCGCTATTTATGGGCTAGGTTAGGTTGAGGATCTATATTAGGTCGAATTAAAGTGAGTTATAATAGCGTAGGTTAGGACTGCTTCAGTTTAGAAAGTGAGGACATTAACTAAACGTGGAATTTGCTCGGATCCCGCTAGTAGTGCACAATAAATTCATGTTATATCTTCACGCTTTGTTGAAGAAAGTGACCCAATGGAAATTCTAGTAGGGTAATATTTATTTACTTTTGCCCGCAGCCGCAAGGGATGTTCACCGGAAAGTACGAGTGGTCAGGCGACAGGCAGGCTGGCGACTGCTCGCTACGAGTGCTCGATGTCGCCGAAATTGATGACGGAGAGTGGGAGTGTCAAGTGACCGCCTCGACCTTCACTGCCCAGGACGCTCTTACATCCAGCATTGCCAGGCTTGTTGTCAGAGGTGAGTTTGTTCTCAAACTGTCCAGGGAACCTGCATCGGTGAAGCTATACGCCGCAGAGTGAGTTCTAATTTGGAAAAGATGACTTTTGTTCCTGGAAACCGAATCTACATCGGTGAAGCTATACGCTGCAGTGTAAGTTATAATTTGTAAAGAGGTGACCTTCGTTTCGGGATAGCGAACTTGCCTCGGTGAAGCTATGCGCCGCAGGTTGATGTATTATTTGAAGAAAAAATTACTATTGGTCAGGGAAAACGAACTTGCGTAAGTACAGTCATTTTATTTTTTTCTTGCCGCAATTCGAGTTGTAATTTGACACCAGCAATTCTTATTATTTTGGCCGCTCAACTGTTGTTTTTACTCCTAGCGACCAGGTGAAGTATTGCATGGAAAAGGTGAGGTTATCGGGGCAGTAAGCCTGTATCGGCTCAACTATCTGTTTTATTTAGATTTGAGCCGCAGGCCGCGTAATCATGCATAACTTGAATAATGTGAGTTTACTAGGGACACATGCGAGTTGTTCTCTTTCGTGTTATGAAAACATGGATTCACAAAAAAGAAATAAAGGAAAAAATAGGTACATATGTAAATATAGAATTTTTACATGGATTCACAGAAAAGAAATAAAGGAAAAATAGGTACATATATAAATATAGAATTTGCACCACTTCGTTAAACATGGGACAGTAATTAATGTCTTTAGAAAATATAATATCAAGTAAGAATGTAGTGTTTCAACATTCAATGTTCGACGCGAAAAGCCGTTGAAGGCGGTAGAGGCGTCTGTCGAATGTCACGAGATCAAGTGCCTAAGAAGGTGTGGGTGTCCAGAGCTCGGCACGCACAATGTAAATAAACGTAGGCTCGGTCCACAGCCAAAGTAGGGGAATGGTGTT
>LQNS02000140.1:4497498-4528376 GCA_001587735.2 Parhyale hawaiensis
TAAGCAAGTAACTAGTATGAACTAATTAAAACTGTTTGCTATCTATCTCCCCACCTGACGTCACAGGAGTGGGCGGGGCTTAACACCTACCTGCGCGTGAGTTAACCTGTTCGTTGTTCAGCCATGGTTGCCATGGACTACCCTATGCTTGACGACCCAATGCGAAAAGGTGCTAGAAAATGTGGAAAATTTCAGTACAATACTTTATATTGTCATATGGATCTGAGACACCTAGCGAGTTGTTAGCGGCGATGCAAGAAATCAGCAACATTCATCAGTAAGAAACAGAAATACGTAGATACACACCAACAGTGGATGGCAGTCATCGGGATGTACAGCTCAACAGGTCATTGGGTTAGGTTATAGTTAGCTTCGCCTATCGTGTGTTATGGGGAGACTTAACTGTAGGTTACCTGAGTTAGGCCTTCCGGATGTCTTTCCTTAGTGCCCATTTTGCTTCCTTCCGTTTTCGTACCGCTATCGGTGTTTACTTTCAACTGTTCTTCTTTCCGGACTTACTATTTCCATACACATTCATCCTGAATGGGAACACCTCGTGCAAGGGTTCCACGTTTCTATCTAGATACTGTATGGTTTCTTCTTTCTTTCTATCTCGAGCTCTATTGTAGCGGAAACTGAGTCTTAAACTGTTCCATGTAATGATCGTCGAGTTCTATGGGCGTCAATTTTGCCAGAAATTGTTCAAAGTTTATCTTGCCTTTCACCAATGGCCACATGTGCTGCTTGTTTCTTGCTTCGCGTTGCTTCCCATGCGTCACCAATAAACAGTTTATTTTTTCTTGGAAGATTTTATCCAAACTTTCATGAATGAGCTGTACAACCTATTTGATCCCGTATGTTGGGGTGGGTTGTCAATGGTAGTATAGTCTAAGCTTTAGTTATTCATCAAGTACAAGTTTTATTTAATGGGGATACTTTGCTTCCTTACTCTCCCCAACTAATTTTCAACTGGGTTTTCAGTTATACTGGGATCGTCAAAATTAACAACGCATATCATTTGCAATGCTCAAAGAAACCCTTTCTTTAATGATTCGAGTCCCAAACTGCGTGCTCTGTTGGGTTTGCATGCATTTTAATACCCTGATGTAGGAGTATTATTCATTCAATGCTTCACACTTCCACTTGTTCTCTCAGTGCCAGCAGGTTATGAGGTGCGTATCGTCATTATTGCGGGGCTGGCAGTTTTCCTCAAAGTATTTTATCAATGGCGACAAACTCTTGGCCTTCATTATTCGCTCGTTTGAATTTGCATAGTAAAGCGCGGCTGAGTTTGTGAAGAACTCCGGCGCTCTCGTGACGCCACCGCCGCGCTTCTGACTTCTTTGATGTGTGCCGGCGATTGCCGTGCGGAGCGAGCGAGAGCACGCTTGCTTGTGCTGCGGCTCGGAGAGCAGCGTGGGTCCGGTAGCACGTACGGGTACTTGTGCTACGGACCCGAGTCTAGCGTGGGTCTGGTGGCACGTACGGGTACTTGTGCTACGGATCCGAGTGTACCTTGGGTCCGGTAGCATCTACGGGTATATACCTAGTTTATCCCCTGGAGGAAAGGAAGAAAAAGCATGACAAAATAAAAGGGATAACCAGATAAGAACCAGAAAAGCAAAGCACAATGAGAGCGCGTGCCTTCTACATGCAACTCCATGTTAATGGAAAATTTTAACATGTCCTGAACTCAGGATTTCAGTTGATCGTCATCAAAATTTGGTCCTTTTGTGCATTGTAACATTCCTAACAGTTCTTTTAGTTATTTTGCAGACCCGTGCACAACTTTTTCAGTTATGTTCTGACGAATGTATAGTAAAACACACAAACGGGCTAACATTCCTAACATTTCCTGCAAATTTCATGAAGATCCGTCCATAACTTTTGCGTTATCTTGGTGACAGACAAACAGACGCCAGCAAAAACTCAATCTCCTTGCCGGAGGTATTTATTAGAATAGTGGAGCGGGTCAATGGGGAGCAAGAGCAGAGGCTGTGACGTCATTGGTGCCAAGTGACGTCATTGGTGCCAAGTGACCCTTCACAGCACAGGGACTAGTCATTTTTCGGAAATTTAATGTACAGTCCAGTTTTCTTTAAAATCATTAATAAGTATGCAAGTTTCTAAATATTTTTATACCCATTGGAATTCCTAAGACACCTCGTCCCTTGACGTTTTCACCGAGTAGATAATTACAGAGAAGTGATCACTGATACGATCCGATGCTTAGCTATTGCGCATCTCTGAAAGTAGCAATTATTCACCATCGAGTTAAGGTATCAGATATTCCCAGGTTATTATTCTTAACTTCCAATTACATTTCTCTTTCAAAATTCCGTTGGAATAATTAAGAAAATTCACAACTCACCTGCAGCACAACCTTGTAAAGACAAAGGAAAAGCAATAATGGATTACACCTTTCTTCAGCTTACATGGATGAAGAAAATGACCCGACAACAGCAGTTCAAGCTGTAAACACTAATTTAAGGAAGACAGCACCCTCGGTAACACGGCTAGCACAAATGCACGCTATACGCTAGCTTGGTATGAAGGGCACTACTACAGCAGAAGCGAGGCCCCATATATTCGCCCTCGAAGGATACAGGCGAAATAAAAACCAAGATATGGTATTCTGTTATTCTCGTTGCCTGGAAGATGGTTAAAACAACTGTAAGCACACGCAGCATCATATACTGAAGTCTCAAAGAGCTGTCTGTAGTACCATGTGCAGATAGCACATTTTGCTCTTGTGTGCGTCCGTAGTACATGTTCTGTTCTCATCCACGGTTCAAAATTTTTACTCGCACTTTTTTAATTTTCAGTCCAGTCTATACGTCTACAGTCTTCCCCTTCGGTTTCTCACATCTCTCGATATTCATTGAAAATATTGCCGATGTTTATATGTAGCATTCGTCTCGCAGTTTCGCACTTCCATTTTTAATTTGTTTTCTGCATTCACTTTCTGGTATCTGCCACTCTTTTGATCATCTACCCTTCAAGGTCTCGTCTCAGTCGCAGAAACTATAGAGACTACCGAAAGGTAAAGAAACGACGCAAGAAAACTAAACCAGACTTCAATTTAAAATTTAAAGAATACACTTGAGGTGAGGTTGAGAAAGCTGCCTTTTTTTTTTCATACCGTGTGCAGTGTGCGATTGAATTAAATATAAACTACAGCGCTCTGAGCTTCTTAACTGCTTTGCTTCTGCTCCGAGCGGTTCTGTGCTTTGTATTTCAATAGCTTTGCAGTTGGGTGCCGCTGTGAAGTGTCGGTCTTTCATTCGAATAAAAACGTGAGTGAGGCAAGCGCGTCATTAAGTTTGGCAAAGCGCCAGCGGCAACACAACAAGTCTTAATGAGGTCTATGGATTGAGAACCGCATACGCTTTGGCTGTGGCCTCCCTTGTGCTGCGGCAGTGCATGATTTCGATTAATGAGTTGCAGTGCGCACGTTGTAAGAAGTTCACTTTTTTTTGCTACTAGTACTGCAAACGTGTTCTGTCCTTGCTCTTCTTATTGCTCGACTCGCTGTTCCTCGCACCGATTGAATTCTCAGTTTTTCTTTTCATACAGTGTAATGAATTTACATGCTAATTCCCTTTTCTTTTTATCACCCGCCGCGAACTACTGCCTGTGTTGGAGTATTGCTCACCGGTCTGGGCTTCAGCTGCTGACAGTCACTTGCGCCTGCTGGACTGACATTTTAGTTCAGCCAGCTGGCTGTGCGCCGAAAATGATCTGGTAAATCCGTCCCAGAGGAGAGAGGTGGCTGGACTCTGTATGTTGGTTGTATTCTTCTGTCCCTGCCTCAAGGTCTTTGGGAGGACTACACGTGCTGCGGATAACGCTCACTCTTTCACTTTGGGGAGTGTTAGATGCCGAACTCGTCAGTTCAATAGATGCTTCGTGCCCTGGCCTGTTGGGGTTTGGAATTCATTGTCGACTTCGGCTTTCGGTCGTGTTAGCCCGCAGGCGTTCAAGTCAGCTATTAATGGTTTTTTGTTGGTTTTCTTTAGCAGCGCTTTGGGCTTCCCGGTGTTGTAAAATGCTTCATTTTGGCTGTACTACTTGTCCGTTGTGGCCCGGGCGTGAGGTTTTGATGATAATAAAATGACCCGCCCACTCCAATCCCTTCCCGCCCCCCTCATTCATCTCTGATGAGGCAAGTACCCTTACGGCGCTCTGCACGCTCGCCAGTTGTCGAGTCAGCTCACCTCGAGCAGCAAAGAGCTCGCGTGCCTGGGTTGACCTCAAGCCTGCAATACAAGGAGCATGAGCTAGGAACGCTGCCGCGCTGCTGCCGTGGGTATCATGAGATAAAATTTTTGAGCCTAAAACTAACAGGTAATAAGTGCCTTGCATATGCTGCAGATTCTGCATTTTGTGATAGTCCCCTGAAAAAGGTGTCTGTATTTCGAGATCTTAGTATTTTTCTCTAGAGCGTGGAGATGAAAGGCTTCTCTTTTGTAAATCACCTGTCGCTGCTTCCCATATGGTACTTTATATAGTACGTGTTCTTCAGCAACACCAAACGCGTTCCTTCATTGGATTTTCGTTTACTTCTTCTCTTTTTGTTCATTCTCCTGAGTCTTCTTTTTTTAACTATATTATGCCCTCACTAGAAGTGACGCTGTCCAGGCTAAGTATGCGCCAGAATTAAACTTCGGATTTTCACAACATTACTTGGGTTTATATACCAAGCTCTTTAGCTAGGATGCCATTATGTTATATGTCTGCCATTTTTTCAATTTTTTTTTTTTTTTGCCTTGTTCTTTGACAGCCGAGTAGAATGAGACCGACGCGCATTCGTTGTCGTCATTTTGACGGCCGGGCACTCACTTATCAGCAGCTCTCATTCACTTCTGTAACCTTTCTGTATCGCATAGACGATTCATCTCTCTCCATGCATTCGTAGAACGTCTTCGATTTTGAGACTGTAGTAGTCTCGTACTACTTATACATTTCCTATCTTCCTTCTTGATTAGGAGTGCGTCTTCTGTAGTGAGAGGCAGAAATAAATCTTGACTAAAGCACTGCAATAAACTTGAATGTAACTCACAGTTCATTTACTACCGATAGTTACGTCGAGCAATAGAGTGGCAGCACCTGCAGTTGCAGCAAAGTGACGTCACAGTGGTAACATCTCAAAAATGAGACATAGTTGCAGAAAAGTTCGTTGAATCACTCGTAATCAATATAACAGAGTCTTTTGATTCAGAATACTTCGATTAATTGCAGTCAGTCAATAGAGGAATAATAGAATAGACTTACTGAGGAAACCTTTTCAAAAAATGAGCCAAGACTTTTACTTCATGATGAGAGAAAATAAGTCAAACCTTCATATGTTATTCAATGCACGCACACACATATTTATAAACCCCTTTATGAATACACCTAGGTATCAGCGTATATTTCAATAAATTCATATATATACATGTGCATTGTATCTGCTATTACTCGTATCTATGTTGCTAATAAAACCTATACCGGTAGAATAAATGTTACATCCATTTTCTAACTTCTGTTGTCATTGCTATTTCAAAATTTTCAATATAGTCCCCCTGAAATAGGGTTCGTTTTCTATTCTCCTGATTGAAAGCTCCGTTGTAGTACGCACACAGCGTAAAAGTGATCGCTCATTGGCTGTAGTAGTGGGGCTGTAACTCACAATCAAAAGGCAGATAGACTACAACCTTGTAACGTGGTTGTAAAATACAACATTGTAAGTTTTACAATATTGTAACGTTAGTAAATCTGGGCCCAGGTTAGTGTCTTGAGACTACTTGCATGTTTCCCCCTTTGCTTATGTGTAACTTTAGAGAGGACTTGGAAGCTACTCCACTCTTCGTGACATTAAAGTTTTTCCGTGGATGAGTACCTGATACTGCTTTTTGTTAGTATTTTTATCGATCTTTAGTTTCATCTTATTGCATTACTCTTTACAAACGCCACGTGAACTCAGCGCTCATATCCACACTTCATCGTTAGCTCTCCTTTCACTCTAGTAGTTTTGTGTTCTTTTCTGTGATTAATGACGTGCTATGATCCGTTCTGATTTTACATTTTGTTTTTGGTTTAATCCCATCCCCGTCTTTATCCATTGTTTTTCTTTTCTATCATTCAAATTTTTTTTTTTTTTCAGTCGCTTGTCTCTCACCGCCGTTCGTTTATCCTTGCCGTATTGGAATCTTTGCTCGTGTAGCAGGTTTTTTTCCTTTCGAAATGCAATACTGCCATAACGTCATGATTCGTTTGTGCCTCTTTNTTTTTTTTTTTTTTTTTTTTTTTTGTCCTGAGAGGTGATGGTTGCCTGAGCTAGTACGCCGGGACGTCATTCCTCCTGCACAATCGTCCAGTCTTTCTGCACTCGGTTTCTATCGTTCTGTGCGCGCTTTCTGTCGTTCTGTGCGCGCTTTCTGTCGTTCTGTGCGCGCTTTCTGGCGTTCTGTCGGTGCTTTGTCGTTCTGTGCGCGCTTTCTGTCGTTCTGTCCGCGCCTTCTGTCGTTCTGTGAGCGCTTTCTGTCGTTCTGTGAGCGCTTTCTGTCGTTCTGTGCGCGCTTTCTGTCGTTCTGTCCGCGCCTTCTGTCGTTCTGTGCGCGCTTTCTGTCGTTCTGTCCGCGCCTTTTCGTTCTGTGCGCGCTTTCTGTCGTTCTGTCCGCGTCTTCTGTCGTTTTGTGCGCGCCTTCTGTCGTTCTGTGCGCGCTTTCTGTCGTTCTGTCCGCGCCTTCTGTCGTTCTGTCCGCGCCTTCTGTCGTTCTGTGCGCGCTTTCTGTCGTTCTGTCCGCGCCTTCTGTCGTTCTGTGCGCGCTTTCTGGCATTCTGTGCGCGCTCTCTGTCGTTCTGTCCGCGCCTTCTGTCGTTCTGTGCGCGCTTTCTGGCGTTCTGTGCGCGCTTTCTGGCGTTCTGTGCGCGCTTTCTGGCGTTCTGTCGGCGCTTTCTGTCGTTCTGTGCGCGCTTTCTGTCATTCTGTCCACGCTTTCTGGCGTTCTGTTCTGCGCGTATTTTCAGTCGTTGTGAGATTTTTCTTTCATTCTACGCGAACTTCTGTCGTTTTGCGTGCATTTTCAGTTGCTCTGTTAGCACTTTGTGTCCTGCACCCTATTCTCTCTCTTCTTTTTTTCCTACTCTTGACAGTATTTACCGCTGCGTGTCGTGCATATGGTATGCGGGAGTACAATACTCCTTTTACCTAAATTGCCTCTCCATGCTTTCAATATCGTCTATTATAATGAGTCTCTGTTCTTTGTTGTATAAATGGTTAATCCCTACGTCCGTGTCAGTAGCCGTCTCCTATATACACTCCCTCAAACACTAAACAAAAATTCTTGCAAGGAACTAGTTTGAGTCGCGAGTGGTCGCTGGTCGTTTTTTGCGCTTTTGTCCTTCGCTGATTTTATTTTTTGAAGGTTTCCCTAACTAGGAACTAGTTCGTCTCTTGCGTGCGCTGGTTCTGCGGTACAAACCGGTAGGATATAAAACTATAACTGAAAAATAACAATGGGCTCCTTGCTTCTATTTGCCCTTTGTTAGGTACGAACAATAACTGGACAATATGCCCTTTGCTTCCAGATGTCCTATTGTAAGCTTAAGCTATAAAAGGTAACTGAAAGACGAGTAAATTTTTCCTTTGACGTGAACCTGTGCTAAGGTACGAAAAGTAACTGAAAGAAATAAAATTATCTCACCATGCAGCGTTGGTTTCCTGTCAATATTTTAACTGTACAGCATGAAATATGTCTCTTTGCAGTGGCTCCGGACCCACCATACCTGGAAGTGGGCCACACTCCCGCCGTCGCCCCGGCATTGAAGTGGCAGGCCCTCCCGGCGGGGCGGAGGTAGTTTACGCAGTGTTCTAAACCGTTGGGACCCCGCGCGAAGTTCACCAAGTATCCTCAGTTATGTTTATGTATTTGTTGATTATCTGTGCCTTGATCAACGCCTAATCATAACAGCTACAAAATGCATGAATTTCTTCATACAACATGCTGCAATATATATCAGTGATCCCGACCAGTATTTCAATGGAAAATGTATCCACATAAGTTTGTTTACAAATTTGATGAGCTATGAATTACTCGCTTCACTCGACCAGTCTGTTAGTCTCTTTTCAGTAAACAAAAGTTATATTTTGAGGTTGTCACATGATACAGGAAGATCCTGGGTTTTCCCCTCAGCTAAGGGTTGGCTTCAGTGCGGAAGACCGTGGGCTGGCCTTTGGGGAAAGTCATAATAATTTGCGGATCAAGAAACATTGCTCGACCTTTGTACAGTTTAAATTCTCAAATTATGGCAGCCGGAGGTACCTTCAGTTCCGAAATGGCTAAAACGTTTTTGACGATCATTTTCTCTGATAAGCCAATATACGAACAGCACGATCCGTTACGGTAAGTTTAAATTTACTTTTGAAAAGGTAATTCTATTCATACTCCCGTTTAGATTTACCTCTTTAAAGGTAACTAAAGATTCCCCTCTTAAAGTAAGTAAAGATGAACTTACTGTTAAAGAGATTCTTTTGTGTATATAAAGTGTTGATACGTGATACAAGAATTTTTTTACTTTCTACTCGCAACAGGTTCGGAGGAGCTACCACCCAGCACATACAACTACAGCAACTCGACGGAACCCAGCCGTCCCAAGCTCTGGCGTAGCATGTCCGTGCTCCACACATCATATGTCAAGGCAGACCACGGCCGCCAGGTCCGATGTGTGGCTTTCCATGAAGCCTACACCACCCGCACACTTGATGTTTCCGTACTACTTGATGTGCAATGTGAGTATGTTAGATATTGTTGATGTGATGCAAGCTTGTGATCTTCCTTGAAGCTTACACCTCCCGCACACCTGCTCTCTTTGTGGGTTTTACAAAGACTTTCAGCTATTATTTCCACCAAATCTTGAATGACACGTCATTTCTAAGTTCTAACACAAACATCAGTTGCAAGTTAATCTCCCTAATTGTACGGATAGTAGGTCATGAACACATCAGTTCTCATTAGTTTTGCATTGTCGTGGCAGAACTCCATACTGCCCCAGACCCTCCATATTAAATAGAAACTAACATGCATCAATACGGCCTGCACCAACAGCCGACATCTACTAAAGCTGAGCTCTTGTGCTGTATTATAGTTGCGAATTTTGATAAAAATACCAAATCGTAATATCTGGGCGACCAAGTTAGAAAAGATACATTAGGCAAAAAAAATTGATGCCCGTCCCTGCTGAATAAAAAAAAATTCAGGTTGTGCGTGGGAATTTCAACTAGGGATGTACCGAAGCTTCGGCCGCGACCAGATTCATCTTCTGCAGGAGCTTTGGCAAATCGTTAATTGTTTTTGGTTCAATTTGTTGAAGTTCTGCCATACTTTTCAATAGCTATTTTAGTTTTCATAATTCAGTAGCCTTGCAAGGTATGCGCTAAGTTGGGAGTTTTGCCGAAGCCGAAGCTTCGGTACAGTGGCTTTGGCAAAATTCTGGTCTTGAATTACGAAAACCAAAACAACAGCTGTTGAAAAGCATGGCACAACTTCTACCATTTGGACCAAAAACAATTGACAATTTGCAAAAGCAAACGCTCCTGCAGAAGAAGAATCTGGCCGCGGCCGAAGCTGATGCCGCAGCTTCGGTAAATCCTTTAACTTTAACCGCAACCGAATTTGAAGTATGGGCCGTAAGGGGTTCAGATATCTACGCCCTCATGTGGCGAATGGGACTTTGGGCTGTAAAGGGTTGAGCACTTTACGCCTTCGTATGACGAATAAGTTTCGTTGCAATGGTTGGTCAAGCACATTTCTGTTGCATCGGAAGTGCAAACGTAGATAGATATAATTGTTGATTTTAACATACATACTTGCATTTTGTAAAGCTAAATTCGTAAGCACTCAACAGTCTCAAATGCCCAGTTGTTTTCTGGATAGGGTATTTTATGCCGGCAAAATGTGTCAATCATATAAATAACTCGGAGGGTACCGTGAAGTGTCGATGATCGGAGCCACTTTGATAGCTTGGGTGGTGATGCGCATCCATTCGGCTGTCTGGAAGCACTGCTCCCCCTTAGCCCTATCGTACATGCTGTACACCTTTGCTGATGCTCAAATAGTGCTATTCGTGAGAAAAGTGATTGTTTAGGCCCGAAATGGTAAAGTCTCACTTTAGCGCCCCTTTTCTCTTCTCTGTATGACTAGCAGCGCACTATTTGGATGTATTGGGTTCTCCCCAGTTTAACAAAAAAAATTAACCCTTTATGCACGACTGTGACGAATTCGTCACACTGAAAATTAAAGTATAAAATAACTCTAAATAATAAAATAATTCAGGGCGTAAAGGGTTAATTTTTTACTCAAAGCAGTCGAGCCTTCAGTTCAGTTACTTTGCTCTTTTTGCTCTGACTGTATACAGGAGCTCGGAAAACTGCGTCATTGTGCTGCCTCAATAATGTACGCTTCCCAGGGTTCACTACAGAGATCAGTAGGTAAATATACATACTAACCGAGAAGTACAGCCCCGGAACATCAACAGTTGCTACATCCCGTTATCTATGCCCGCTTCCTCAACTTCACTCATCTTAAACATCAGTAGTTTCTGCAACACACGAACAAAGAAGCACTTCTTCAATATCAACGATTAGTATAATACGCTGACTAAGGAGCACTGCCTGAGCATTAGTGGTTAATATAGCTCACTATGGTCAATGGTTAATACAAGGTCCAAACCGAGAAACACTTCCGGAATGTGTCTCGTAAATTTTTGAGACACACCCAAACTTGGCAAAACCACAAGGCGTGTGAACGGTTAGTGGTGGTATGTGACTGGTATAACTTAGAGATGAGTTACGGCATGACTTCCAACGACCTCTTGCGGCGGCGCCGAGCCACCTTACCTGCCACTTGTGGAGCGATCTATGCTCTCGCCGCACTCTAATTACTTCACTGTTAACGCTTGTGTTATGTTTGAGACACGACCTGCTGACATGAACAGCTGGTCTCCTGCTATACTCTTGCTGCCTCCTCTACCGTCTTAATTCGATAGTGCGCTGCAGAGGAGGGTGCGGTCATGGAGGCATAATAGATCCATGGGTGCTGCACTTTAGGACGCTCTCGTTTTGGTGCAGATCAATTTTCCGTCAGCTTTTGTGCGGTGCTTAATTGGTGTCGTGCTCCTTGCTTTTTTCCCATTTTCTGTTACCTAATTGAATTGCTTAGACTAACGTAGCTTTACATACCGCTACCTCACTTACCCTAAGTTAAGGTAATCTAACCATACCTGTGATAATTTATCCGAACATCATCTGAAGCGTAACAGAAAAGTTCTCTTACTTTAAAGAGTTATAGTTGCTATATCAATTGCAATTTCAACATTTTTGCACAACATAGTAAAGGACTAGTTTCTATATTTCCGATGTCTTGCACATGTAAAACTAGAGCACTCTGAAAGCTCATACCTCCGCCAAGCGAGGCAACGGAAGCAAAAAATTCAAATTGGCGCTGAAACCCTAATTTTCTTATCATTTATGTCTTCTAACATAACTAATAACCCCTATAAATTTCATAAAGATCCATTTATTATTTTTTTAGTTATTGTGCTAACAAGCATAAAATTAAAAACGGTGACGAACGAACAAACAAACTGATCATTACCAAAATTTTGTCATCTACTCTTTGTTATATACCTAACTACTCTTGTTAATTTCGTAAAAATCCATTCATAACTTTTTGAGTTATGGCATTGAAAAAAATGAGCCAGACAAACAAACAAACGGATGGATATTTTCACCAAAAGTTAATCATCTGTTCCTCCTAACATACCTAACATTCCCTGTAAATTTCGTCCAAATAGGTTCGTAACTTTTTAAGTTATCTTGGTGACAGACAGACAAAGAGGCAGACAAACACGACGAAAATATAATCTCCTTGGCGGAGGTAATTAGTTGTAGGCTACAGCTTGGAACAAAATACGCATGGGACGTGAATGTTCAGCAATGGCTTATTGAGCTACGCAAAGGCAAGACTTTATCAGTGACTTTGCCTCTTCTCTGTCGGCCAAAAAATAGGCTATTCTTCATCTGTCGAACTAACCGTCGATTCAGCAACACAAGATGACCGCCAGTTTAAGTGACTGAAGACGTCCACGCTCAAGAAAGTTATCAGTTTCAGAATTACAAGGAATCCACGTCGCTCCATGGGAAAAACGGCTGCAGATATGAATGTATCAAGAGAGTCATTAAAGCAAGTCATGAACAACTGTCATGAGCTTCTTGTTTTTTCTGTTAAATGCTCAACGACTTCCTTAATTTTTGCTGTAACCAAAAGCTGAAGGGTTTGATTTCAAACAAAGGTTCAAGTCTTGAATACATTTCTTTGTATTTGAGCACACAACTTGAAAGAGACAAGCCCCCCCCCCTCCCCTAAGGGCATAGGATGGGCCATCGGGTGAGGTTAGTTAGGTTCGGACATTCTATGTTACGGGGAGCAGCAGCGACCCCAGGGAGATTTTCTCGGTTACCTTTGCCATTGGTTAGGCCTTCGGGACGTCTGTCGTTCGTGCCCACTTTGCTTCCTGTCTTTTCCATACTCCTACTGATGAAACTTTGTTCTTTTCTTCCTCTTCCTTTCGGACATGCTATTTCCATGCGCGATGATTCACTCTCGTTCATTGGTTCCGCCTTTCGATTGACATACTACATGTCCCTTTTCCTCTCTTGAATCACTGTAGTTGTGTATAGGGAGGCTCAAGCAAATAGGATGATGGTCGTACTCCAGCAAGGCCACGAAACGGCGGCCGCAGCGGCCGACTCTAAATACGAGCCATCGAGCGCACCAGTTACATATTTACGCTGCACCTGTATCGCTTAAGCCCGCTGCACACGATAGTCTCTTGTTCTGTGTTTTCACTTCACCGCGTTCGAATATTTCGCACTGCTATGCAAACACGACTGCAAGTCTACCAAAAGTTTCCATAAAGTGTTGACCGTCGTATTCTCTGGCTTAGCCGGGGTCACTAGTGCAGTGTCTTGTGTCTTTTCAAATTTTTAACGAATGTCGTCTGAGAAAACAGTGCTGTTTATACAGACACAGCAACGCATTCAAACTCGGTGAAGTGAAAACACAGGACATAAGACTATCGTCTGCAGCGGGTTTAAGACTCCCTACAATTTGGACAACGTAGAAATTCAGGCCATATTTGCTCCTCCCAAGCAGGTGCCTGTTCAATCATTATATCCCCTCAGAAGGACTCACTGAAGAGTTCCAGCCCTCAAGAGGTTAGACCAACCTGATAGATTACTTCGGATTTGAAAGATCCGAAGATCCGCCTTCGAAATAACTTCGCAATGCCTCTTCATTCTATGACCGTGAGAATGTTTTGGAGAGCGCTCGGTTCCACCCCACAGTGGACGTCAATGTTGAACGAGCGCAGGTTCCTTGCGGTGAAGAAACCATCAGCTAACGAGAATTGTTACTAACTGAAACTTCAATTCGGGAAAACGATATTGAAATGTTTTTATATAAAAATAATAGTCTTTTCAATTTACGTATTTTTTTGTCGACTACGACGCAATGACTTGGGATTTACGTTTCTGAAACGTAGGAAAGTTGGCAATTGGTTAAAAAAAAAAAATCTTGCAATAAGTCGTGCACGTTTTGATCGGCTCAAAACTCTTAGAAAACGTACGTTTGACAAACGAAAAGCTCTTCACTGTCGAGCAAGCTCACAGCCACAACGAGTGGTTCCGGCTGAAAAATTCAGTTAAGTAATACAGGCGCGTCCAGAGGATGCTAGAAATGTCTGCCGAACCCTAAAGCCTCGTCAGTGATAGTCTGGACCGGGATGTCTTCGGAGGACAAGACTCTTCCTTGCTTTGGTGACTTTAGACCATAACAAGTGAAGATCAAGAGCTGCGAACTATGAACAGCTTTTGTCCTTGAGCCTGTGGTAAAGAACTTAAGCTTTGATTTGTTCAACGAGAGGCCGTTCCTCTCTCAGTAAATGTGGTGCATGTGCCCGCATTGCCAACAAGATGCAGGAATGGTTTCTTGATAGATAAATGTCCTAGATTTTTTATCTAGGCAGAATGGCCACATTCAAGCCCAGACCTCAACCCGATGGACCTCAACACCTGGTCCATGCTGGAGGCCAATTCTTGTGCAAAGTTTAACCGTTCACTAGCAGTTTTCACAAAAGTCTGTGTTAGCAATTATCTGGTAGGAGATTATTCCATCCGATTTGAAATACCTGTACGTTGTACGTTTCTCTCAAGTTACCTTTGGAATTAAACTATTGCGCCCCAGAAGATGCGCTCTTCTTTAACGCAGCGAAACAATGAGATTAGAGCGAGAAAAATAATTTACTTCCTATTCCATCATCCTTGGCCTTAGTTGAAAAATTAAGTGCCCTTCGTAAATTAATGATCAGTTACTCTTCATCTGCGTATGCAGGGTAGATGAGTTGGAATGAGTTGGAGGTTTTGAGAGGAGTCAGACTCGGATATTTGTTCGTTATTGGAGTCGGAATAAATTAACCTACTCTGACTCTTGATGTCTCATATATGATACGTACACTTTATTAGAAAAAGCTCATCAAAATTTCAGGTTCCAAATGATGCAGACAATGTAAGACTTATAGCAAACGTACAGTAAAAAGTACTTTCTTCAGCTTAACCTATACGTCTGTTCTTAGTAGTGAATACCATAGTTTGACCCGAGTTATGAACGTCTTACTAAGTTCCGTGAGTATTCTTGTTATCTAATATCATAGTTTTCTGCACCATATGCCATTACTTCATTGATTTGGTTTTTCGATCTCCTTTGTCTGAATTTCGAATATTCAGACGCCTTTTCCAGTACTGAAGCGCGCTGTGCCGTGTCTGTCGTTGCTGTTATAGCCACTTCGTAACTAAAAAAAAACGTTATTTACTTATTTTTTTACCAGTCCTGTAACACTTTGTGTTGCAACGCCTGAGTCGCGTACATTTAAGGAACTTGGGATGAGGCCATAAGGCGGGGTGTTGCCTTATCATAATGACGTAATGAAGAGCACCAGTGTCATCTAAAGGAGCCTGTAAAGCAGCGCCGGTGCCAGCGGGGTCGCCAAAATGCCTGGCTACTCCAATATTGCTCTTTATGGCACCCTTTGCTTGCTCTTAGGTGTCAGTGCGAGTAATATGCGAGGCGTCCGAGCGAGTAATATGGGACTTCTGTTTCACGCTTCGGTGGGTAGCGCTGGTGCCGTGACGGACGAGTGGTGCTGCTGTGAACAGAGACGTGTTAGCGAGACGAGGCATACGCTGGGGCGTCCCTTATTAACGCTACAAAAAATAGCGATATTAGACAGTCTTATATTAATGCCGTACCTACTGGCCAGCGGGGACGTCACTGCGTAAACTCCGCCCATGCAAGAGACATAATAACAGTTAGTTGCTGAAGCATTGAGCTACTGTTGCTTCTGGAAGGGGGGGAGGGGGGTGTTGCTAACAGTTTAGTGAGAGTGGATGTTGCTGGGCGCGCCCATGCGATGTCACAGGGAGCCACTCCTCCGTGAAGCCCCAATATGTTACTCTTTACCTTCAAGACAGTTTTTTCTTCTAATGTTCTCACTGCGCTTCCTTCCGTACTCCCAATGATGATCTTTGACCTGGTGTTCCTCTTCTTTTCTGACTTTCTGCCCTTGTTAAGGAGGTAGATATGTAAGTTCCGAAAGACGAGCTACTTCTGAGAGGTATCTCGTGTTAGGATATCATGATAAATGTATGTATGAGTAATTAATATACATTATAATAAAACTGTTTTGCAAAAAAAAACATAACATTTAAAAAAAAATTCACTAACTAGGCAGTGTTCTATTTTCTTTTTCATAAAATAGAACACTGCCTAGTTAGTGAATTTTTTTTAAAAAGTTTTTTTGTGCAAAACAGTATTATTTTTATTATAATGTACATTAATTTCACATACATATGATATCATGATAAATGTATGTATGTGTAATTAATATGCATTATAATAAAAATAATACTGTTTTGCAAAAAAAAACATAACATTTAAAAAAAAATTCACTAACTAGGCAGTGTTCTATTTTATGAAAAAGAAAATAGAACACTGCCTGTTAGTGAATTTTTTTAAATGTTATGTTTTTTTTTTTTGCAAAACAGTATTATTTTTATTATAATGTATATTAATTACACATACATACATTTATCATGATATCCTAACACTCGTCGGGAAGGCTGCTTTCGCAGTCTGGTCCACAACCAGGAGCTGGTTAGCCTTAACGGCCTGAATACGGCATAAACAGCACCTCTAAGTTTTCCTTAGATCCCTCCGTTAAAGCTTTAACGGATCAACTACGGCGTTGGTAGCTTCATTGAGCTCTCCAGTGTCTGCCGTATTTTGGCTCGTGAAGAGGAATCACTAAATTGGCCCAGGCAGCTAACTGCTACGACTAACCACTACAGGCTGCTTTGTACAAGCCGCACGGCCCGCGAGTAATACCACGGATCGTCCGCAGAGGTAGCTAACTACCACTGCCAGGCGATATAAGCCGATCCAAGCATAATAATACGGAAAAGTTTGCACACGGAAGGGGTCCAAACTGTCGTACAATCCAATGAAACCGCATATGACGCGGAGTGGCCCAACGTAATAACATCAATGGTAGTAGCTATTGTTTATCGTCTCTTAATTTTTCCCTCAAAATAGAGCCAAACTGATCGTTTTTGGTGATAAAAGGCCTTGTGGTAGCGTAAAACCTCTATTTTTGTACATATATATAGCAATCTGGGGGTTTAAATCTAAGCGATTATTCCTAAAAGCTACGTTAAATGTCATCATCTGCGATCCCTTACAGTGGAAACTTTTGGCGATCGGCCGGTGTCTAGAGAACAAAGCATCGGGTAGTAGCGGCGATTTGCTTTAAATAAACGTTTCCGATTGAATTAATCAGGTATTTATTGATGCTTCACACGATAACAGCTGTGGCATTTGGCCTTGGTCTGTGAATTTTTCCTTATTTAACAGTTGACAGTTTGGAAATTAAAAGAGGGCAATGTTTTTTAGTATTAATGCTTTTGGTCAAACTGAACGTTAATTTTTAAAGCTTATTACTGTATTAATTGATTCTCTGCGGTAACGATTTTTGTAGGATGTAGTAAAGTTTTCCCGTTAGCGAGAGTGACTCCCGGGCAGGACGACTCCAGGTATCACTAAAGCGTCAATTGAGATCTCTAGTTATCGTTCTATCCATTTTCTTTTTTTTTTTTTTATTACTGATAGTCGAATTTTGTGTCCTTTCTTCTTCCCCAGGCAGAGTGGCTATCAAGGCGTGAGTTCTCTGTTTAACATTGACATACTACTCATCGTTTTCTTTTTGTTTTCTTAGAGCTGGTATACACTCACACGTTGTCACTGTCGTGGCCGGGTCGTATGTCACGGCCACGGTCGGCCCGGAGCGATATGTGGCGCTGTATTTTATGCACCGCCGCTTGCTTTTACCTTCTCAATTAGCTGGCCCGAACTAAGGCAAATAAGCTAATTTGTGCCTTGCTTCTTTGTTCCATTGATCAAGTCGGTGGTCTTTGATAACATTAACGCAGCGTGGCACTCAACAAGTCGGTTCTTTAAGTCGCCAACCTTAAGCTGGGCATGTCACGAAATTCCTCTGCCCCCTCAAACCATCGATCGTCGCCATTTACTGCAGCACAGCACAAGGACTCGCACTTTGATGGCACCGCACACAATGCTTTCCTCAACTCATTACTGGCGACTCGCCTCCCGCGCTTTGATGTCCGCGGTTTTGTTAGCCACATAATAGCCACACCGCGTGTCGTGTGTGGCGACCGTATTCCCTAGCCAAGTTTCTGCCTAATCGAGTGATAGCTTTTACTGATACCGTCTTAATTTTTGAACAACAGCTCGCGTCGATTTTACAAATGCTGTCGCTCCATTTAGCTGCTGTAATTACGTGATACGCCGCACCTGCAAAGGGACGGCATTTTCTGTGTGAGAGCTGCCACGTTATGCATTTTGTCGGCACCATGTTCAATTTATGAAAAGTAGAACTACCTATTTCCAATCATTGGATACCACAAGCGCAACTCATTACTTTCCGATTGGGTTTTAAATTTTGAAGAAAAATATTGCTTCTCAAAGATTATTGTTGAGCCCTCACTTATTACTGACCCTAGACTCGTTTTTTACGCATTAGCTTTTTTCATTGATTTCCCCTATGCCATGTTTTTACGGTTATCCATTTTTAATTAGAGGCCATTTCCAATGCTTTTTAAATGGCACTTCATTCATTACCGCTGTATACTTGATATACTCGATGTCCAGGCGGTTTTCGTTTTAACGTACAATTGATCTTTTACGTTCATTTGGTTTTCAGAAACCCGTCTTATTTTATTTTAGAAAAAGCTTACGTCAATCATTAGCAGTTGTTCCTCATCTTTCAATAATAGGGATTTGCACACAGCAAATATCTATTGTGGTGCCACTGATCAATTCTCATACAGAACTTTAGCACCATAACAGCTACCACAATTCGTCATGACGCGCACCGCCCACTAACGCCTGAACCAAACATCCGGACAGAGCGCAACCTGCCCACGTCGCTGCTTGCTCACAAATAACTAACCCTCAAAAATAGCTGCGGACACATAGACTCCCGCAAGATACACAACGCTCTTCCCCACAGAAATACAGCCAGCTTTTGGTTTCGTTGCAGCGGGTTGCAGATACCCGTAGTGCACTGACATTGTCTGACACACACATACAGTATAGGTGTTGTACAGTCCCAGCACTCTGAGGGTATAGCATCTTGGTGGGTGTTTTTATACCATGAGTTCACTGACGGGCTGTCTTTGAACTTTAGTTAACTCTCCTTAGCGCATTGCATGATAGCAACTGACAGACTTAGACGATGTGCAATGCATATGCGCTTGCGCGCTATCATTGCGCTTTGAATAGTTATACCTGAATTTTTCTTAATGACATGCGGAAATTGTCTGTTGTAGCTGCGGCAATTACCAGAGCTGGGCAGCGCCTTTCGGCAGCAATTTTTCATGACTGTTATTCGCCGCCCTGCAGCCCACTTTTGGCAGCCTTGCGGCCTGATATTCTGATCCATTTCTTACAGTATTACAGTCAGCCACGTTGCGGCCGCCCCTTCTGTTTTGGCCACAGATTTTTTTTACGACTGGGCCATGAGTTTCAAGCTTATTTCAGTAATTCATAGGACTTTTAAGGTAAATGCATGGGGTGCAGGTCGTGACTGAAATTTTGGGGGCTTTAAAGACGGCCGAAGAGCGTCGGGCCGCAAGCTTCTATAAAGGGCCGGAGAACTACATCATGTATCGGTCAGAATAAATGTGTCATTTGATATACACAAATGCTGACTGTGAGCGCTCCACATATGCGGAGTCAGATCATCTCCGTTATTAAAAAATACTTTGGAATATGGATGCAGTATAACATGATAACGAACCATGAAAGTTATAAACTACTACTACTGTGCTCATTCGCGTTGATCCTTTGTGGGAACACGCTCGTGCTTGGGCTCCACCTTTCTATTGACATACTACTGTATATGTATAGCCTTTCCTCTTCTTCTCGTTGAACACCTTTTCCGTGGCTACGAAGCTTTAATATATGGTTATCATATATATAATTAAATAGAACGTCTTGTGGCGTAAGACCTTCACCCGCGGTGGGACAATTTCAATGCCGCCATTTTTTTATGGCCTGCTTACCCTAGAGTTTTGGCAGTTTTCACTTTTCAGTCAGCCTACCTGACTGTTTGAAAAGGCTCATCTGCTTTTGATTTTTTTTGGGTGGAGTTAATGATTCAACGCCGTCATTTTTAATGGCCAGCTAATGTAAAATTTTTGCTATTCTTCACATCTCAATCAACTCACCCGACTGCCTACAAAAATCATTATTGTGGCTCAATTTCTGCCTCTTTTTGGACTGACAGATAACATTCATCGCCGTCATTTTTGATGGCCAGCTAATTCTAGTTTTTTTGGTATTGGTCACATCTATGTAGGTCAACCCACCAGACTCCCTGCAAAAAATTATGAACAATGCTCAACTCCTTCTACCCGTTTTTGGGTGGACAGACAAATCTGTATATAACAATATACTTGAATCATCAACGAAAACGTTATCACCGCTCTTGGCTTGCGGGTGATATACAACGGATGAAACTTGAGGAATAATTATAATCATAATAATCACCCCCTAGCTGATTGTTATTGCACCCACATTTTTACAACTCAGCCGATGCCTTACATTAACTTGAGATATTTTGTTGCAGACGCGCCCACAGTGTCCCTGCGGGGGGCCCCTGAGACGGACATTGAGGAGGGTCTCGACTCGGTGTCGCTGAAGTGCGTTGCTGACTCCAACCCCCCGGCTAAGGTAGGCGCGTGTGATGGTTGTAGTAACTTCTGTGTGTCATGATAGTAATTGGCGATGTATATGCTTGTAGCCGTGTGAATTTGGGGTAATTAATTGTTTGTGCAATTGGCTTTAATTGCTACGTCGCTATGTGGCAGTGGTACTTCATTATACAGTATAGTAAGTTCATTATGTGGTATAGTAACTGCAACATGTGGTATGTAGAAGTTAAATATGTATGTCGTATTTCAACTTCAGGGGTAACAGTTTCATCATGTGTATAACAGAAAGTGCAGTACCGGGTAGCTATGTCAAGTGCCCGGAGTAGCTGTACATGAAAACTGTTGAATGTGTGGCGACATGAATTCCAGTACGTATGTCTTGTCGCCAGTTTTATGTGGTATTTGTATCTTCAATGTGCGACAGTTAATCGGCGTGTCTTCAAAAATTGATAACTCGCGTCTTGTTTAATTAACCATTCACGGTAAAAAAAAGTAACTGCTGCACCCACTGCATATTGTCTTGAATGTTTTAATACATTCATAATTCTCGCCTACTATACATGTCATGTCGAGACTACACTAGGTACTTCTCAGGGGGCACAAGATGGGCCATAGGGTTAGATAAGTTAGGTATGTCTATCCTATGTTAAGGGGAGCAGCGATCCCAGAAGGTTTATGTTTGTTTCCATAGCCATTAGCTAGGGCTTCGAGACGTCTGTCTATCGTGCCCACTTGGTTTTCTTCCAATTTCATACTCTTACTGATGTTACTGTCTTCTGGTCTTACTCTTCTTTCTCGACATGCTATTCTCATGCGCGTTGATTCTGTGTGGGAACACCCTCGTGCTGTCGTGCATCTGATCCACGTTTCTATTGTCATACTTAATGTCCCTTCTTCTTTGCTCTGTGAAGTCGCCTTTATTGTAGAAAAGGAGGCTCATATTACTCAATATATTATTGTTGAAGGGGTAATTGTCTTCGTGGGTAATGTCTGCGGGGCATAATTAGGTATCCACGGAGAGCGGTTGTCCTGCAATGGTGATGCGGAATTAAAGGGGACTCGCTCAGCATTACTCTTGATGGCGTCTTAAAAGTATTCCTTCCTTCCCATGAATTGCCTATCTTCAGAAAAGTAATCGACCGCTACAACAGGGTTTTTAGTAGAGCATAATTTCTCAACCACGAATTTTGCTGGTATCGCGGAAGGTAGCGGGGCAGCGAAATTTTTTCGAAAAGTAGCTAGTATCCGTGGCGAAACTCATTTCCACTAGCTTGTATGATACTAGTGCTGGCTCTGGTGTATCATTATACTTGTTATCTGAGGCATATAGCGATACTCTTGTGTTGCCTCGCATGTATAGCAGATGCCGCTGATCATGTCTTATCCCTGCTGTGCGACAATCTTTGTGCCATACTAATGCCGGCCCCACATTATGCATTGGCGAGCACATCCTCGCCTCAAGTTGTGGGTGCCACTACAAAGTGTGGTTCCGGCATTAGATGTATACAACTGTGTTAGCGTTCTGTCATATACAAAGTTACCTTAGAGTTACATCAGGTTTGTGGTGGTGTGCCGTCGTGTTATCATCTCGCTGTAGCGTAAGCAGAAGCATAGGTGTGTTGGGTACGATCTGCGTGTGTCTGGGTTTTCGCATCTGTTTCTCCGGGTGGTGCAGCATGTCGTAACAAGCTGTGTGTTCGGACGGACTCTAGTTTTGTTCATCCTAGTCTCATAAAATAGCTCTACGTGCGTTGTCGTAGAGCTGCGATTGTGTCTATCTTGTGTGCTTGTGTTGCCACGGGCGTTATTGCTACGAGCCGAATAGAGTCCACTAGACCGCGTTCCACCCGTTCGTCCTGCACAAGTCAAAGCTGCTGTTTCAACTTAAAGACGGCCGCTGTGCCTTTGTGAGCCGGGCGATGAGGAGTGAGGCACACAACGCCATGGGCACCAGCGCGCCTGTTGCAGTCAACATCGACGTCAAGTGTAAGTTTAATTGCGTCTCCCATACGTACATTTCCATTGAAATAATCTAAACCAGTTAGTTTCAACCTGTTCGAAACTATTGTAATGCGCGGTGTATTCGTCACGGCGAAGCGCATTTCAGGCGCTAATCGCGTTTTGACTACGCTTGAGGCAACCGGAAACTTAATCCTCAGCCAGTTCACAGTGGTGAGCCGCATACTTGAAATTGAAATTCTTACAAGTTAAAACTAATCGAATTAGATGATATTGTTCAACGTCTGCGACTCTAACTCGCCGCATGTTGCACTTGGTCGTCTTTGTATTGCTTACGCCGACTGAGCATCAAGGGGCGTGCGCCTCCACCCAATACCTCGTCTTCTTCTGCTTCCTCTTATGCCCGGAACTTTCATCATTGAATTTTCCTGCTTAAGTCTCATGAGTGATTCACCGGTGAAGTTTCATCGGCATTGTTCCCTGTCCCCCCCCCCCTCTCTCTCTATCTCTCTTGGGCTCAACTTTAACCGAAGTTGGTCCTCTCTCTCGGGCTCGAATTGAAACTTTTACGACCCGAAGTTTTTATTGGCGGATATCGTCGCTTTGTCACGTTTAGCTGCATCTTAAAAATTTAGGTACTTCCGTTTTTATTTGCTTTGTTATTGTTGGAGTTGTGTTTAGAAAGTTCAGTAGCGTCTTAAATATGCAGGTACTCTGCCGCCATTTGATCCTCCTTCTTATTTTGTTTTAATAAATCTTGGTTTATTTAGTTTTCTCGGTGCGGTTCATGGCACATTCAGTAGCTAGATTTTATTTCAAGAAATGGCCCGAAAGTTTTACATATTAATGCCCACCGCACAGTATTGAGTCTCTTGCTGTGCAATTCATAAGCGCCTCGAAAAAAAAAGAAGCGACTACTCGCATTAATTTTAGAACATTTATTGCCTGCAAATATTGATAAAATTTCACCTGCGCTTGGCTTATTCAAACGAAAGCCCGAGGCTCCAAAGTTATATGTATTCCGACCTGTAATTATTCATAAGCATTCTGTGCTCGCACCTTTTTAAAGGAGTGAATAGTTGATGCTGAGCAGTGCGGGACACAGACTTCGGTTTAACAGTTTCACATATTCCTATGAAGAATAGCGCCTTTCATTATAAATTGATCAGAAATGTCTGTTCTTAAAACGTAAACCGTCTTCTATTCTTAACTCGGGCTGTATTAAATATAACCTTCTCTCTGAGGTTATCGGGAAGCTTGCGATAGTTTGTTTTATATCGGGAATATTTCACTACCTTTCTGTTTTGATTCCTTTAGACTCGAGCAAAATGCAGAAAGCTTGTCTTATTAAAATGAAGCTAGAGCAAAAAATATATTGAGTACTTTTTCAGATTATTGTTTGGGCACTGGATTGACTAAGAGGTCTATTTCCGGTAAGGAGACGATAGCTTGTGTTATTGTGGGTCAAATGAGAAGGCTCACATTTTTTTCTTAGCTTGGATTAAAGAAAAAAAAGACCCTGAAATTGTGAAGAATCCTGGGAGAAATCATCGAACTATGAAGAACTTTGTGGAATCTTCTGCTGTCCGTTCGGGAACTGACAAGGATAGGTACTTCGAGAGTTTATTTCGCAGCGTACCATATTACCGTATAGCGACATAGTGACTAATCGAGAAATGTTCAAACGTTATGGTAGGTGTGCTATTTCGACATTTACCTGGTGTCATTTCTTGAATCATTTAAGCAAGAAAGTGAAGCATGTTGAAGTCTTCGTCTTGAGGCTCTGCATCAATAAGATAGGAGTTAAATGAACTAAAGACTTGAGCGTGGGGTTAGCTTTACGGAAGTTCTCTTTACCGCACCTTCAATGACGGCCAGGTGGGTGGAGGAGTAGAGGATGTGTTGTTTTTTGCAGAATCGTCCCTATCCTGCAAGACGCCAGCAAGGGAGAGTCAGAATGAAGGTTTGGGCCGGCATGATTAGAAATGAGTTGTTTGGTCTTTGGAGAATTCCAGGTGGAATTAAACGAAACTTAACATGATGTCAAGTGCAAATATATGTTGCTTCTTTTGAGGGCAATTTTAACCGTGGTTGAAAAACGATAAGTTTCAATGAAATAAAAGCGAATATTCATGCGCCTTCCCATCTCTGGAATGCCTTCACCAATTACGCTTCTCTGGGGGTGGCCGCCGTGTTCTCCCGGCTTGAACGTAATTGAAAATCAATGTTCTGACGAAGGAAGATACATCAAGCTGGACACTAGTTTACAGTAAAAGATACGCTATGTGGAGCCAGTACAAATACTGCTGTCGGTATTACACAATCCTAATTTAAAAAACGCTTCGTGTATTTATTTCTTTATGTATTTGCTTAGTTACATATTTATTTATATATATTCATTTTATTAGCGCTCGGGAATATATTCTGACGGGCCCTTTCCCTGTCACAATATGCTAGGTGATTCTGAATTCTTTGAACGTAATAAAACTATAGGTTCCTTACGATAAAATAGTTAAGCATATTTTATTCATTTGATGCATGTCCGAAAATGTCTAATTTAAAAGTTGCGTTTAGTTGAAGCATATGAAGTGGCTACAGGAAACAGAGGCCTAATTTCTTCCTGCCCCCAAAATCGGTTAGTGTGGCAGGGTAAATGAACATTCACTTTAATACTATGTTCATTTTCAGGAAAGCAGGAGTAAAGTGTTCACTGTAAACAAATGGCCGGTGGGTATCTTTATCTTTGCTGTACAGTGCAGTAGTCCGCTGGTTAACTGAATCGTACTTCCAAACTTTAATTCAACATAACTTTTAAATTAGACATTTTCGGACATGCATCGATAGAGTAAAATATGCTTATTTTGTTCTAAGGAACCTATAGCTTAAGTTTGTTCATGAATTCAGAATCATCCGGTACCTATAGCATGGGACTTATGAACCCAGTGGCTGTCCCGAATGCGTATTCGCAGGAGATGTTGAAGCTGGGCGCAATTCCTGCTGAGAAGGTTAGTTTCTTAGGTTAGGTAGGTTCTGTATATTTCCCATTTGTTTCGCGAGGTCGACCGCCGAATGGTAGTAAGCGACTCGTCCCGCTGGACTCCTATCTGCTCCCATGTGGAAGGCCACGGAAATAAGCCCCCGCGCGAGTGTTTTCTTCCCCCTGCCTTCTTCTCTTACCCGTTTTTCTTCTCGCCTGTGCCGCGTGGCCGTGCGATATAGGGTCAGAGACGCTCGCGCCTTATTTCCTGTCGGACATGGTGCACCTGGCCAAAATTGTTCTTACAGAACTCATCTGAGCTCGACTTAACTTCTAAACTATACTAGACGACACGTGACCCATTGGGTCGTCATCACGATTGTCTTCGCTTTCACCCTAAAAGCAGGTGTTATTTAGCTGGGCATAGACCACCCGCTCTTCGGCCGTCCTCTTCTGCCCGTCAAGGAGCGGCCCGTTCGGTTCACTATCAACAGATTCTTTGCTTCTCAAGCGAATATTCAACACGCAGTCTGTAAGCAAATTCAATTTATATGTTACGTATATACTCCAGTTGTATTTTCCGGAGCAACTTTGAAATTATCGTGCCCGTTTTTGCAACCAAGGGGCAGGTTCCACGTGCGTATCACAGGTAAAATCGAATTAGAGAAAATCCATGGAATTCGATTCGAGAAATAATCCATGGGGGGGGGAGGCTGTGCCATAGTCCCTTGAATTTCTTCCCGTCCGAAAGCGAAGAAGCTATGTCAGATAGGTCACAGGCCCTACCCTAGTCCATCGAATTTCTTCCTATCTAAAAGTGAAGAAGATGTGTCAAACAAGACACAAATAAATGAACAAGACACATAAATAAGCAAGCAAGACCGGTTCGCAGACTTTTAGTATAATATAGATAGATAATACAAAATTGGATCACCGTTATATAGTCTTCGTATGTACTACGGCGGGGCCCCACAGAAAACAACAAGCGATGCAATGAGATTTTTACGGGAGTCGTGTTGCAGCAACGCACGGGTGTCGCGAGGCATCGCAGTTGCGGCGGTGGGGACAGCAGACTGCTGTGCACTCCGTTACATTTTGTCGTGCAACAAATTTGTCGCGTTGCACGTCGCTTGTCTCGCCCGTGCAGCGGCGGAATGAGGCCGCTCGTACACCAACGCAACGGGTTGCATGCAACTATAGTTTCTGCAACTCAGTGTGCGCGTTTCTATGTATGTATTTGCATTAAATGGTTGCATGCAACCAGTTGCGTTGGTGTGCGAGCCCCTCAAGTCGTTTGAGTAACGGAAATGTGCTCGAGAAACAATCCTCGTTACGTATATCTTCTCAACTTTAAGGTGGTACAGCGACCAGGGTATACGAGAATGGTGNTGTATGTATTTGCTTTAAATGGTTGCATGCAACCAGTTGCGTTGGTGTGCGAGCCCCTCAAGTCGTTTGAGTAACGGAAATGTGCTCGAGAAACAATCCTCGTTACGTATATCTTCTCAACTTTAAGGTGGTACAGCTACCAGGGTATACGAGAATGGTGTTCTTGTACCCTGACCTCCACTGTATATGGACTTCGTTCGTTGTGCTGAGTTCCGCCTGACGCCGACGCCCGTCGGTTTTGTCGAGTCGACGGTACATCTTCGTCGGAAGAAAAAATGAAAGTTGGCGAAAATTTTAAGCTATTTGTTATAATAAGATGCTTTTTTGAACAGTTCCAATTCAGTTATACTCGTTCTGCGCAGAATAGTGGACTCATCATCTCAGCAAAAAAAGTCTTTTCCGCAATATATCCACAGCTAGCTACTCGTTGCACTCTCCAACTAATTACTTTAGTCTAAATACCAGCTTCTAATACTTCCTGAAGGCTTTCGCTCTTGAATTATTAATAAAATTGCAATTTCTCCTCACACTGCACAAAAGAACAAACAATTTTCCGACGCATCGAGGCACTTGGCAACTAACAATCATAATCCATGCGCTTGTAGCGCTTTCTCTTTGTGCAAAGTCATCGATGTTTTCCGAGAAAGTCAAAATAATAAATCCATTCTCATAAAAGCATTCATCGTAAAATTTTTCTAGAAGTTTTAATGCCTCAGGGAATTAAGTCTGCGCGAACGTTCTAGTTCGCTCAGAGCCATGTGATATTTTCCTTTTACTCGTAATTCAAATTGCTTCTGCGTCTCAATTTCGAGACGCTGCGCGACATTGCCTGCGTAAAAAACGATTAAATTCTTGTTAGATTTTTAACACTCACTTCCCAAAGCGGGGATTCGACTTGTGCGTAGCTGTACGTAGCTATGTTCCTTGCTGTTCCTCTCTTAGAAAAGCTTAGTTCTTATCTAGGGAGGCTGAAACTATCTTATACTACTAGTAGTCATTTCTACTTCAGCATAGAATAGTATAGGATGTAACTGTAAAATGATAGGAAGAAATGAGTAAATGTGAGTTTCCTTGACCGCACAACCCAACGAACAAACCCAAGCCTGCTGTGGATAAATTCCCGCTAAAACACAAAGGAGTGTACGGCTGCAGACCACTGCAGATTATCCGTGCTATGGTGTCATGGCCTGAAGGCTCGATTGATAACTCCTCCCCTGATTTCTAAAGCCAGTGAAGCGCCCTTCCTCCTTCTCCAAGTGACTATGAATTCCGGAAATGCAAGTGCAACAGTGCCGTGATTCTCGACTTGTCTCTCTGGCTTAGGATTAGCACGTCTGAACTCCAAATAACGAGTTCTCATTCCAAATGTAACGGCAAACATTGTGGGAATCCTTTGTTAAACGACGACGAGCTGTTGTTTGTACGGGGACAGAACGAAGCATGGGATGCTGGCTTGAGAGAACGCGTTCGCTTGAACCCGCCTTCGGATGACTTTCTTACTCTTGAATTCAGGCGCTATTCAGTTTATTAGCTTGTCTCGTTCTGTGCCTGCTTTTCAATGTACATCTATCTGTACCATCGGCATTGGTAGTTTACATCTCCCCTAACCAATCCCACTGTTGTTGAGGTCGAACTCTGTCGTCTTATCGCATAAATTTGTGTCTTATGTTCGCTGTTCTTTATATGTACATCAGCATTGGTATGTTGGGACTATCCTAGCCCCTTCATTAACTTAGTTTCAGCTCTGCTGTGAGCTTCCAGGCCTAAATTTCTTAGCTCGCAGTTCTTTCTATAGGCTACTCCCCTCAGGGGGCATAGGATGGACCATAGGGTTATGTTAGTTTGGGTTCACCCATCCTATGTTATGGGGAGCAGCGCCCCAAGGGGACCCTGTAGGTTACCTTTACCGCTAACTAGGCCTCCGAGACGTCTGTCTTTCGTGACAACTTTGCTTCCTTCCATTTCCGTACTCCTTCTGATATTACTTTCGTCTGTTCTTCCTCTTCTTTTCCGACTTACTGTTATCATGCGCGTTGATCCTGTGTGGGAACACCTTCGTGCGCATGGTTTCCACATGACAATCGACTTACCATACGTAGGTATGTTCCTTACTTTTCCCTATTTTAGAAAAGCTTAGTACTTATCTAGGGAAGCTTAAGCTATCTTATACTACTAGTAGTCATCTCTACTTCAGTATAGATATTTTAAGGCTCTTGTGATGCTATTATTGTCAGGTTTATTACTTTTCGTGTTAACAAAAAACTCTGTTATCCCCGCAGATCCTCCGTTTGAGATCGAGGTGGCTCCAGGCCCTTTCGTAACCGCAACCCTGCGCAACCGCACCGTGCTTGAGTGTAACGCTGGTGGCAACCCCATGCCTAGCTACACTTGGCTCCAGGTGAGGGTCGTTACACTGTACTTGTTTCGACTGATGCCTATCATTTACAATGAAGGCCTGTCTTGCCCTGATGTTGTGCCGCACTCTGAAGCCGAGGTATTGTTTGACAAGCGTTTCTGTCCAGCTTTTTATCGACGAACCGGACTGTGTCCTCTCTCTCCAGAATTGTCGTACCGCGTCTATGATGGCATACCGTACCACTGTTTTTTTTTATTTTTTTAATTATTATAATCCATACATGATTGTCTTCAAAGAGGAAGGGGCAGGGACTGCATAAGGTGGTGCACTATCATTGCTTCTTATTAATGCAGTTGCGCATGTCATAACATCTCTTTTCGTGGTCAGTTTCTTTCGCTTCGTAGTTTTTTTTTTCGTTTTCTGTTCACGTTGCCTCTTCCTAAATAGTTGAATGCCTTAGTTCAAATATCATTATCCCGTAGAGGTGAATAAAACATAGTACCGCGTAAAGAGATGGACTTGAACTTATTTACTCCTGTACAAACAAGCCGTATAAATAAATAACCTGTTTTCCTTTGGATTCTTTTCTGTTATGTTTCTACTCAGCTTGAAAATTGCTAGTGTTCTTCATTACTTCAACTCATCAGCAAACCAATTCAACTTGTCTCATGGTCTGTCCCGACTTGCAGTTCCCATGCGCGTTGATCTTGTGTGGGAACACCGTCGTGCATGGGTCTCCGTTTCTATTTACATGCCATTATGTCCCTTATTTCTTACTCTGTTAGATCACCTAAGTTGTGGAGACGGAGGCTTTTAACTACTCAATAATATAATCTAATCTAATCAGTCTCATGGCCTATTTCGTGGAAATGTTGAACTCTCCGTGAGCTATCTCTCTTTGTCACGCGTTCTGTGGCAGAAATTTCTGGCAGTTGTTGACTTGTTGTGTGGCAATAGCTCATAGAGTGCCGGGGCGTATGTTCCGGTGTCTCTTTGGGAATGGGCCTATTGGTTCGTCTACTGCCACCTATCTAATCTTGTTGTCTATTTCGACATATGGGCTCCTTAGGATTGAGTTTGAGGACTCTTGAAGCGTTAGTGTCCCAACATTATTATATCTTCAATGGTCTAAATAAAATATAGATTCAATTACTCGGGGAACGTTGGAAAATTCTTTTGTTGAGGGCTTCAGGCAAAACACCAGTCAGATGAAGAGGGGGCGTATGTGAGACCGTAAGTTAGGTATGAGATTAGGCTTGCCAGTTTCAGTAGTGCCGTAGCGACTTACTTTAGCCTTATTTTAAGACCTTTGGGACATTTCTTCCTCTCCCTATCGTGCTACCTGTCCTTTTCTTGCTCTCAGCATTTGTGTCGTTGAACAAACTTTCAGTAGTGGCGCTCTGACATGCTGCTGAACACGGAGCCGTTATGGAAGGATTGGGAGATGTTTATAGTCAAGTCTTGGCGATTCACAGTTGACCGTAACGGTATGGATACTTCATAGCGTGGTTGCTACCATTTAATGGTTATTTCTTTTTCTTCTTTATTTTAAACAACTGCATAGAGCTTCTTAGGACAGGTAGACGGTAGTTCAAAAAACGTAATGTGGCCCACAGGACTGTTTAAGTAGCCGTAATGTGGCTATTTGGCTGCAGTGTTCGTGTATAAATTTACAAATTCATTATCGTGTGTGTCCGGCAGCGCGTGGAGGGTTCGGATCGAGCCAAAGTCCGTGGGCACAACGCCACGCTGATTATCAACAGCGTCACCTACAAGGACCAGGGCAACTACGTGTGTGTTGCCAGCAACGT
>LQNS02000140.1:4532469-4543812 GCA_001587735.2 Parhyale hawaiensis
CATGGTCTTCTGCTCCGACCCTCAGCCTCGCCGCGCCAACTGGGAGTGGGGCAGCAACCAGCTGGAAACTGGCAATGGAAATGGCAGATATGTGGCGGAGACCCTCTCCAAAGTCAGCGTGGTGAGTGGGTGTACCTCACTCTTTTTATGGTTTGAAAGTGGGGCTTTTTGTCTAGGAGTTTTCAACAAGATTATAGATAACCAAGAGAGGCAGGCTCCCGGCTTGACTTTGTCCAGTGCGGGTAGGGTGGTGAGTGATATAGTTTTGGTACTAAATAGTAGAACTGGGTGCACCATGGTATTATTAGTTTCAACTATTTACACATACTTCTAAAATTTAACGGAAGAAGCCGTTGGCAATGATGAGGTAGCTACCTGTTAGAACTCTGTCTAAAATGTCCGTGGTGAAGATTGCAGTAGCGAGCTGTGTAGCTAGAAGCTTCGCGGTTTCTAATTATATATTTCTAAAAACTAATTGTAAAATCAGCTATCAGCCGTGAGTTTCTTCACTGTTAACGTACTGCGTGTTGCGAACATCGATGGAATAGGCAAAAAAGTGGCATAACATTAGTTATCTAATGGAAAATTTTTGACCAGTTCGTTTGATTTGTAGAAGAAAGAGTTACTGTATCTGCTGTGCTTCTCTATTGCAGTGTAGGAACTGATCAGCTTGTGCACCACAGCAGTGGATATTAGGCGCGTTTTTATTCTTGGAGCAATTTAGATGAGATACGCCGTCATACGCGACAGAACACGGGTTAAGAACCACATTTTCAGAGAAATGAAATGCCTCCAAAGATCAGTACATGAAGCTCTTGTGTTACACGGAGCTGTGCACAGCGTAGTTTACTGTAGCACGATTTTGCGAAGTGGTTTGCTGTCGAATCCTTTACAGCCTCAAGGTATTTGTATGCCATGCAGTGCCACAATCTTGGACTATGACCCTTGAAATGAAAACCAGGGATCTGATTCGGACATTTTTAAGACCAAGAAGCCTAAATTGAACGCACGCTTGGCCTAGGAGTCTAAGTCGGACAGAAATTAGTCTTACTTGTTAACGAGTCAGTCGAAAGCTTTCGGGGTGCAAAGAGTCGGAGTCTGGCCTTGGATCATTCGACTCCGCACCCCTCATAGTACAGCATTATGAAAATATCAATCATCACATTTTACTACATAATCTGAATCCGTGTTTGAATCGCTGTTCCATTGTTTTCCATCATCATGACCAACTTTAATACCACAACTTCCGTCTCATGAGTGACATGGTGCGACTTTCGGACTGGAGAGCAACCTTCATTTGAAGCTTCCGATTACACTCCAAGCTTCCGATTACACGATTTACCCCCCAGGACTTGAGATCGAGACCAGAACCCGACAGTTCTGTGATACGGAACTACTTCAGGTCCAGTTTGTAACCTCAACTCCGTAATAATAAGCACATCTACAGCAATTTCGGACTTTTATTCCAGATCATAACCACAAGATTGTTACGTAGTGATTTTGAGTCCAGGTCACAACCACAAGATTGTTACTTAGTGATTTTGAGACCAGGTCACAACCACAAGATTGTTACTTCGTGATTTTGAGTCCAGGTCACAACCACGAGATTGTTACGTAGTGATTTTGAGTCCAGGTCACAACCACAAGATTGTTACTTCGTGATTTTGAGTCCAGGTCACAACCACAAGATTGTTACGTAGTGATTTTGAGTCCAGGTCACAACCACAAGATTGTTACGTAGTGATTTTGAGTCCAGGTCACAACCACAAGATTGTTACGTAGTGATTTTGAGACCAGGTCACAACCACAAGATGGTTACTTCGTGATTTTGAGTCCAGGTCACAACCACAAGATTGTTACGTAGTGATTTTGAGTCCAGGTCACAACCACAAGATTGTTACTTAGTGATTTTGAGTCGAGGTCACAACCACAAGATTGTTACTTAGTGATTTTGAGTCCAGGTCACACCCACAAGATTGTTAAGTCACAACCACAAGATTGTTACTTAGTGATTTTGAGTCCAGGTCACAACCACAAGATTGTTACTTAGTGATATTGGGTCCAGGTCACAACCACAACGTTGTTACTTAGTGATATTGGGCCAGGTCCCAACCACAACATTGTTACTTAGTGATATGGGGTCCAGGTCACAACCACAACTTTGTTACTTAGTGATATTGGGTCCAGGTCACAACCACAACATTGTTACTTAGTGATATTGGGTCCAGGTCACAACCNCTCATCCGCATGGTCTTCTGCTCCGACCCTCAGCCTCGCCGCGCCAACTGGGAGTGGGGCAGCAACCAGCTGGAAACTGGCAATGGAAATGGCAGATATGTGGCGGAGACCCTCTCCAAAGTCAGCGTGGTGAGTGGGTGTACCTTAATCTTTAGGTCGCAAAGTGGGGCTTTTTGTCGAGGAGTTTTCAACAAGTTTGAAGATAACCAAGAGAGGCAGGCTGCCGGCTTGACTTCGTCCAGTGCGGGTAGGGTGGTTAGTGATAAAATTTTGGTACTAAACAGTAGAACTGGGTGCACCATGGTATTATTAGTTTCAACTATTTACTCATGCTTCTAAAATTTAACGGAAGATGCCGTCCCTAATGATGAGGTAGCTACCTGTTAGAGCTTTGTCTAAAATATCCGTGGTAAGGTTACAGTAGTGAGCTGTGGTGCTAGAAGCTTCTGCGTTTCTGTTTATATATTGCTAAAAAACTAATTGTAAAAGCAGCTATCAGCCGTGAGTTTCTTCACTGTTAACGTACTGTGTGTTGTGAACATCGATGGAATACGCAAAAAAGCATAACATTGGTTATCCACTGAAGAATTTTTGACCATTTTGTTTGATTTGTAGAAGAAACAGCTACTGTATCTGCTGTGCATCTCTATTACTCTGTAGGAACTGATCAGCTTGTGTACCAGAGCAGTGGATATTAGGCGCGCTTATATTCTTGGAGCAATTTAGAGGAGATACGCGACAGAACACGGGTTAAAAAATACATTTTCAGTGAAATTAGAATGCCTCTTAAGATTGATACGTGAAGCTCTTGTGTTACACGGAGCTGTGCACAGCGTAGTGACTGTAGCACGATTCTACGAAATGGTTTGCTGTCGAATCCTTCACAGCCTCGAGGTTTTTGTATAGAGTCTATCATGCAGTGCCACAATCTTGGACTATGACCCTTGAAATAAAAACCAGGGAACTGATTTGGACATTTTTAACACCAAGAAGCCTAAATCGAACTTGCGCTTGGCCAAGGAGTCTGAATCGGACAGAAATTAGTCTATTTGTTAACGAGTCGGAGTCGAAAGCTTTCGAGGTGCAAAGAGTCGGAGTCTGGCCTTGGATCCTTCGACTCCGCAACCCCTATAGTACCGCATTATGAAAATATCAATCATCACATTTTACTACATATCGAAATCCGCGTTTGAACCTCTGTTCCATTGTTTTCCAGTATCATGACCATCTTTATTACCACAACTCCTAAAGGTAAAGGTAAGGTCAACTTAGACCACACCCTCACCTGGGAAACCCACATGCACTGGTTTGTGCTGCGGGTATAGGCCCACTGGCCCCAGATGAGCCAGTGTAGTCGCAGTCGCCCTCGGGTCACGAACTATGGCGCCAATTTGACGGAAGGAAAAAAAAAAATGACCCGAGACCTCCGCTCCCCTCATCTCTGAGGAAGGCAGTTCCGCCACGGCGATGTGCATGCACACTCAACTGCCGAGTCAGCACACCAAGATCTGCAAAGAGCTCGAGTGCCTCATGGGGCATCGAACGAGCGATACAAGGTGTTAGAGCTGAGAACGGAAGCATGCAGCTACCGTGGCGGCCTGTCCTGTCACATGAGTGACCTGATCAGACTTTCGGCCTAGAGAGCAACCTTCATTTAAAGGTTCCGATTACACCCCACTTCTTACTCCCCAGGACTTGAGAACGACATCACAACCGGACAGTTCTGTGATACGTAACTACTTCTGGTCCAGATTGTAACCTCAACTCCGTAATAATAAGCACATCTACAGTAATTTCGGACTTTTATTCCAGATCATAACCACAACATTGTTACTTGGTGATATTGGGTCCAGGTCACAACCACAACATAGTCACTCAGTGATATTGGGTCCAGGTCACAACCACAGAGAACTTTGCGTCATGACCTTCATCAGAGCTCTCTTAGATATGGGCCCCAGCTCTGTAACGTCAAGACTTGGTCATAATTCACGAACGTTCTACATTGCAGGACTCAGGCCCTGACGACTGCTACTCAGCCCGCCTGCTGGTGCAGCACGCCGACCTCACCGACTCCAGAAACTACTACTTCAACGTGGAGAACGACCGCGGCGCCGACCGTTACGCGGTGTCGCTAGCTGTGAGGGGTGAGGCCCCGGGCCATGCGCTCATAGGTAGCACATTACTGCCCTTTGTTGTCTGTGCTGTGTCCTCTCTTTATCTTCTTGTGTCGTCCTGTATCTTCTTGTTGCTTCTGTGTTATCTTCCTCATGGGGAGCATAATATCTAGTACTACCCTATGTTGTCTGCTCTGTTATATTGCTGTATTTTCTTATTGCCTCTGTGTTATCTTCATGGGGAGCATCATTTTTTTACTGCCCTGTGTTGTCTACTCTATTATCTTATATCATCCTGTATTTTATTATTACTTCTGTGTTATCTTTATGGGGAGCAAAATTACCAGTAGCTTCTGCCCTTTGTTGTCTGCTATCTTATGTTCCTGTATCGTCTTGTCTGTCTTCTTATCGCATATGGTACGTTTGTTATGTTGCTTAGGTAGACCATTACTGCGCTTTACTTACTGTGGTCTCCTATTTTACTGTGTCGTTCGTCTTTCCTCTTCTTATCACTTATTATGCATATGTTAACTTATTGGTAGCATATTACTATTCTGTATTTCAGTACTGTATTCATAGTGTTTTGATTAACATTTTATCTTCCTCTTTATTTTTATTAAGTATTGTCTTATTAAGTAGCACATCGTCAGAATTCTCTACTTCGGTAGCTTGAACCTGCTGTCTGTATTATTTATCATGTCGCGTTATCGATTATTTGTTATTGCTTATTATATTTCATCATGACGGGCAATGCGTCATGTACTTTCTTCACTACACTGCTTGTGTTATTGTTAATTTTTAATATGCCGCCCTCTCCTTATTTTTTACGTCACACTGTTCAGTGTTTTTCTATGTACGGGCATGTGCTTTCGGCGTCGTGCTCGTGTGTTTACCAAGTTTCACCGAGCTATCCAGGTTTTCCTCTTGCCTTTGTGCCATAGGTGGAAATAACACGCAGATCATGGTATAACTACGTAAATGGAGCCCTAGCCCATCTCTGACTCCGCCCCCTTTGGTTGCTGGTCATCTGTGGCGTCATCTGGAGACCAAAATGCGCTCGCCCACTCTAGTCGCTATTAACGATTTCGTTTTCTCATTTGATGAAACGTTCTTTGTTTATCACAACGTATAATCAGTTCAATGAAAATCTTGCAATTTATTGCAAAAATTCTGTGTACGGCTTACTATAGCACAGTAAGAGAATCCTTTGGAGTTTACCAATGCATTTTTTTTACCGTGTACTTAACGCAGCGCATGAAAAAGCAAAATGACTTTAAAAGATTTTATGGAAAGCTCAAAGCAAATCTATAAAATTCAAATACTGGAAATTTTCCAATAAATAATCTAACTGCCAAAAATTGTCATTTGTAACTTTATACATCAACTAGAAGACATATGTTACGGACTGTTTAAACGCGTTTTAACAGAAACACGTAAATGAAATCCATCTGTAAATTTAAATTGGTTACCCCAAAACTGTTTTTTTAATGTTATGCTATAAATGAGGGGGACTACATTAACGTCACATCAGAGCTGATAAGTTGTAGTCTTACGATAGCGGGAGCTCACAGATAAAACGTTAAATAATTTTGCTGGTGTAAAAATGTTAATTTTAGAGTTGGGAGTAATAACGCCATTTCATACATAGCTCAATAAGTTATTGCAGCTCAATAGTATGCTAGCTATATATATATATGGNTCTTATGATAGCGGGAGCTCACAGATAAAACGTTAAATAATTTTGCTGGTGTAAAAATGTTAATTTTAGAGTTGGGAGTAATAACGCCATTTCATACATAGCTCAATAAGTTATTGCAGCTCAATAGTATGCTAGCTATGGGAGCTTCCATTCAAGAAACTTCAACTAGTAGGCAGGAACCTCACTTGCGCCCACTGTATATAACTGTACAATAGTGGCCCGGTGCCGAGGCATGGAGCAATTAGTCTGATTATATTGGGATATAGTTTCAGAGGAAAGAGTTTAGTGTTTTGCTACTTTTTACCGAAATAGCCATAGACGAAGCCAATCTTTGCCCAAACTGCACAGAGAAAGTATGTCCAGAACAGCTGAGGCCAACTCACTACGACAATTTACAGATTTCTCATCTTTGGGCGTAAGTTTCTATCTTCAATGAATCTAAAGAAGCATGTTGTCGATTCCTCATTATCAATTGCTCTAAGAAACACGGAAACGGTCAATAATTTGTTCACATTACTTGCATAAACACGCATGCAAGAGAGGCACTAGCCGCGCTTGAGGTCTAAAGGTGAAGTTTTAGAGCGTGATGCACAGAAGAATCAAAACTTGGTCAAGCGATGGGGCTACATCTCCATAGGTAGCTATTCCACGAAAAAATTATTCGCATTTCGACTCCACCTAATTGTATCTCAAATCACTTACAATTTTTTGAGGTTTGTCCTACAGAGCAAATGTTTTCCGTAGTATTGGCACTCGATCGTCGCTATAATATCCATTTATTTTATCCGTATTGAGATGTATTCAGGAAACCGGGAACGTTCTCGCTTACAAACACAAAGTGCATCTATAATTTGACATATCCGTCAATATTACAAAACAGAGCATCCCTCCGTGAGAGCCACTTTTTCAGCGACATCGTGTAACCGATGCTCTGACTACGTCTCGTGAATACGCAATAAGAGACTTTTGTTGAATTAAGAAAGAGGGCCCTCGGATTACCGGTAGCTACAATCTTTAAAATAAATTGACATTTCGGACATATTTTTAAGGGGAACTAGTTTATATTGAAACAACTTCCAACAAAATATTGGTCTCAGTCCACTTGTGAGTTTTACAGAATATTTTCTGCAGAATTCAATGCATTCTGTAGTTAATAATTGGTGCTGATCACGTCACTAATATAAATTATTAGTTTCTCAGTAACTTATGTTTAAAATAAAGTTGATATTAGCAACAATGACAGTTACGTATTTGTGTTCGGTTTTTGTTGCTCAAAGTCCCCTGGACTAACGGGCCAACCTCATCCAGCTGTTCAGCAAGCACACGTACCCTAAATTGGGAGATGTTTTACGTGAAAAGCGTCGCAATTTACCGTGCGTACAATGGTGATTTTTCTTTTTTTTTTTGCAGTGGTTCGAATCAGAACACTTTCCTCACCTACCTATTGAACGTATTTCGTCTACCCGTAATACGTCGTCGATCCCTTACGTCCCTAACATTCGCCGCCAAAAGCACTTCCATTGTATGTCCCGTTCGTCAGTTAGAGCCTGTACAGTCGCTAGCCAAAAGAACGCGTTTCGTCATCTCCGCATCCAAGTGCGTTGATGTGCCCATGTACTTAGCACGCACTTGCAATGAAGTTCTTTAGCGTAAGACCCCATTACCCCTTAACGTTGTGGTTCCGTCTGTATAGCCGAGTAAACCCTTCTCCTTAGATTGCTATTGATCGTCTCAGATTCGGAAATAGCGGGACAATACCAATATAATAATAATGATAATAATGCAACGAAGTTTCAGTTATAATTCCCTTCACGTTTGAAGTGATACCCGAAAGTTAACTAACATGACTTGCTGAGCAAGCTGGACTGATGGCCAACAGTTTCACAACTTTTTTTCAACTTCATGCTGTGTTTACGAAAGCTCAACGAAACGTTCGGACGATGAGCTGAGGAAACTCGTTCTTTTGACTAGCGTGTGCATGGGCTATTATGGACATATAATAGCATGTACACTGTACAGTTCCGGATCACGTACCAAGGTCACGGCTAAGATTATGAAACTGCGTAATGCTGTAATTAACTAAATCGTAACACAACCGTTTTCCGTCTGAAGGCGTGTGTACTTGCGTCTGTGAATGAGACTAAATTGCTGAATTCGAGAGAAAAACTGACGAGTGTCAGCAGTGATGCCAATACATTTGNCTAAGATTATGAAACTGCGCAATGCTGTAATTAACTAAATCGTAACACAACCGTTTTCCGTCTGAAGGCGTGTGTACTTGCGTCTGTGAATGAGACTAAATTGCTGAATTCGAGAGAAAAACTGACGAGTGTCAGCTGTGGTGCCAATACATTCGCATCCGCACAGCTACACTGAACAGACTCCTAACTTTACGAATTATTTGAAAGCAACATACCTCGGATATTTGAGCGAGCTGCGGTACAGCCTCCCTCTCACGAGCGATTTTTTATTTAATTTACTCAGCATCTACTGTTATTGCGCTGTCTTACTCTATTTCGAGCAAACACTGACGCTTTTTTTTTCTTTCTATATATAGGCTATGCACAGTATCTAGGATTCTCGCCCTATCATACTCTATATAGCGTTTTATTTCAGCAAACTGCAACGCCAAAACTCTTAGGTAGAGTTCATCATCTGTAAGTAAATATTATTTCCAGATAGTATACCTCTCTAATCCACAATGTCGTGGCTCTTTTGCCGACTGTCAAAGAATTAGAAGCTGTTGACTTAGCAAACGCCAAACTTTTTGACTTCTTGTACATCTTTGTGTGTGTGCGCACGACCTCTGTACTGAGCAAAGTTCAAACAACGTTTCTAGTCTTCTTAGTATTTTTTGCTCTTGGCTTTGTCGCCGTCGGCTCTCCACTGCTAAATTTAACAGAAAATCTGCAACTGGAAGAGCAGGAGTCTTATTTAACTTCAGTTATACCTTTCTGCTATCGGCATTTCTGTGCCTGCTTTGTTTCCTCATACGTGTTCTCTTACGTCTACTGGCAGTGATTGCTCCGTTCTATCTAATTTTTCTAAGCTCCACATCTGCTAGTGCAGTACTGACCTCGGATGCTAGTTTTTATTATCATGCCAGGTTTTATTTACGTATAAACATGGATTCAGCACCGTGCTCGTCTTGTCGTTAAGTATCTCCCAGTTATTAAGGTTTTCCAATTGCCTCTGATTTTCAATATTATTCAGCTATGTAACACGTCATGTGCGTTCTCGCGCGTGTCTTCTCGCGGTCTTCATTTAAAATGATTTTCTTGCTTCTCGCTGTTTCTTTTCGTTCTTTTCTACATATAACTTCTTTCTACTTTCCCAGCGCATTGTGATAAACGGTGATGAACCGACCATCAGACATCTCTCGTCCATTCCATCTCTACAAACGCCTAGACGTGCCTATGTTGGCCCAAACTAATGCCCCTATAAATATAATTATACGTTACAATCAGGTGTACATATACTTTCGAGAGCTCATCATATCCACGCAGTCTTTGATTCTTTTTTCTGACTCTCCTCGTCATGTTCTTCACCCCTCCAACGATGAGAGCATTGTGTATAGAAAAGGCCAAGTCCTATGGAAAATATAATTGTTGCTTAGATACGCGTATTGCCTATGTATTGACATTCTTGGAGTATTTTACATTTGGCATATAGCTAGCTACTGTAAGTTTTAGTCTGCCTTCGAGGCATCTTTTTCTTTGTCATTAGTTTGCTTCTTGCATTCTCATATTCCAAATGGATATAATTTCTACTGTTCTTCTTCATTCATATTCGTATTTGCTTAAATTTTTTTTCTATTTTGTTCAACCTACTGTGAATCGTATTTTTTCTACTTGCAGCGAGATAACCTGAAATGGAGGATTAAATTAAGAGGGTAAAAATATAACAATAAGATAATGCCAGTGCAGGAACAGTGTAGAGCTGTCCTTGCACTGCCACTGCGGCTTAATCACTTGAGTGCTGCCGCTTATGGCTGAAGTTCTATAAAGTTGTGCGCGAACTTACAACTAACAAATGGTTCTATTTGTCTCGAGGCTCGATCTTTTAATTTTAGATATACACTGCACTGGCGGTAACTCGGCTTCTCTCCTATCTGATAGCGGTCTGCTGTCTTTGGGGAGACGTGAGTCGTCCCATTCTTTAGTACCTAGGTCTTCCCATCCTATACTGTATCATTGATGTAAATATGCTGAACATCTATTTTGAAAATCTGCGGTGTGGTTACAAAATCAGTGACCGTTCATGTACGTTTCATGCAATGATCATAATGCGAGTGATTCTGATCACAAAAATGGTCTCGAAGAGATTCCTTTTACTTTCGAGAACAGTAATTTTGAGCCTTAGATTTACCACTTTAGACCGATGGAAACGGGCGAATAGAGTGGTTGAGGTTTTGATCTGCACTAGAAAATTATTCTCCTGGAGCAGCAGCCTAGGGTGTTGAAATCATAACACTGGAAACACTGGACGTTGCAGTTTCGAATGCCCGCTCAGGGAGGCGAGCATTGCGGCGCTTAGCGCGCTGACTCTGCAGTTGATAGGTATGCACAGCTGCCGTGGGGGCACTTATCTCATATGACCCCAAATAAACTGTGGCATGAGCAGAGCTTCCTCGTACGTTCATGAAAAAAGCTCTGTGACTTCAAGTTATACGGTAGTTCTTTTCCTGTGGCTCTAATCAAATTCCCTTCGCCCCAGCCAATGCTTTTGTCTGCCTGAGTGTTGTACTGCATCTGCTGCTTGTTACCGGGACACGGGTCGTTGTATAAGAACCTTCCGTTAATGGCGGTGGTCATAGTTCCTGACGATGCATGGTCGACTCCAGCAATAGATTCCTATGAGACCAGTTGTCCTGTATCCGCAGCGCGAACCAGTGCGCGTGGGTTTCCTAGTAGATACTAGAAAGTGCGGTTAAGTTGATTTTACCTTTACAAGGTAAGAGGGAAAATGGTTTGCTTTCGGGGATTTCAGTCATGAGCGTTCGAGTCGCCAATTTAGATCGAACAAAGTAGGTGAATCGAATTAAGTTTGCGATCTGCGTTCGAAAACTTTAGTGCGGCTACCGTTTACACTTGAGGCAACTGGGGGGACAGATCTTCTTATGACCCCAAATAAACTTTGGCAAGAGCAGAGCTTCCAAAATGAAAGAGTTCATAAAAAACTGTGTGACTTCAAGTTCTACGGTAGTTCTTATCCTGTGGCTCTAATCAATTTCCCTTCGCTCCGGCCAATGCTTTTGTCTGACTGACTGTTGTACTGCATGTGTTGCTTGTT
>LQNS02000140.1:4543841-4580092 GCA_001587735.2 Parhyale hawaiensis
TAGTAGGTAACAGTTACCATTCTATTCAATACATGTACCAAGTTTTGTCATAATAACCATGAATATCAATGTATTATTAACCAAAAAAAGAAGTAACTACAACAAAGCATTTTTCCCCATATGTTCAGAATTACCAAAATATTTAGTGGTTCCAAACAAAATACCGTAACTAAAAAAATTTAGTCAATATTACTACCCTGTTCTCTGTGTGCAGTTTATATACAATACAGTTCATTATAGCTATTAATTTATTGACGAGCCAAGCTTGTTATCAGGTGGACTTTAAATACGGTGCATGTTCTGTGATTTATTTCATTTTCTTGTAACTGACACTAGATTGATTAGATTAGATTACATTAGATAGCAACAACTAGAGGGCTAGGATGCGTATTCAAGGCCGAAGTTCTGGCTTCCAATCGCTTTGAGTTATTGCCAGATTAGGTAGATGATATAGTATAGCTATCCAGTGCTGTTGAACTGTTTAGGTCCTTACGCAATAATATCTTCTAACAGATATTCTTATCTCGTAGCTCCCGCTACATTACATCGATTGTTGCAAGTGTAATCATCCGCTAAATCGAATTTGTCGCTGCCTACAATAATAGTTATCCAGTAACTACCACAGCACTGCATCGTTATCTGTTGCAGCTGGAATCTGGTTAACTTTTAGTGTTTCATCTCTCCTACGGGGTGAAATTGGTGTACGGTAACTCCCGGCATGTACAGTATGCTGCTATTACCATCAAAGTAATTTTCTGCATAAACGATACGTTATGTGGATACATTGCGTCTCTTCTGTTGCATTTATTATCCTGTGAATTACCGCCGCATTGCATCTACTCGTGTGAGAATCCTGATCCGGTACCGCCCGACCCATTACATCTGTTCCTATACGCCATTGTTATCCGGCAACTACCGCTGCCTTGCATCTATTCCTGTCGAAACTGCTGTCCGGTTGGCTCCGTGAACGTTGCATCTTTTCCACGGGCCCAAATTGCTATCCGGTAACTCTGGACACATTGCATCAAGTGTCCATCTGTTGACCGTAACGCAGTGCTGCAGTCGGTCGCCAGTGCTGCTGTTGCTCTCCTTTATTGTGCATCGTAGACCGTGATGACCTCCACTGCCTTACGACCTCGCTTCTATTTACTGTCCTCCTTCCCCCCCCCCCTCCCTCTTCTCTGTGTTCAGACCTTGGGTGCCTTGCTTGTATGTGGGTCCAGTAGCTTAGTTATATAGAGATATATGATCCCATGTATTTTTCTGCCTTGGTCGAACCTGTAGGTGTGATAAAAAATAGACTTTGGTCGATTTTCCAGTATGTTTTCTGCCTTTGATCGAGCCGGTTGGTGTGATAATTATACTGGGGACGCTTATCCGATAGATTTTGTGCCTTTGTTTCCTTTCAGTTCTACTCTCCAACTGATGACACTTCGTTCTGTTCTATCCTGTCTTGCTGTTCCCTGGCGCTATGGTCCTGTGTGGGAAGGAGCTTGAGCATAGGCATGGGTCCACGTTCCTTCCGACATGGTACATGTTCCTTCCTTTTCCCATGGCGGTTTACCCCTTCTTGACCGATGCGTCGTGCTAAAAAAAACTCATCAAAATAGTAACAATGATTCTGCCTGGGGTCGAGCCTGTACACTTTCGATACTTTACCTTCATATGTGGCCTTGGCTTCTCGGTGGATTTTCTGGCACTCTTTGGTCGGCCTCTCATAGCCTTGTTTGGGTTTGTTTCCAATATTTTAACTGCATTGTGATGGATTAGCTTATATTTTTTAGATTTTCCATTGAGCCTTGCGTGGCCATACTTTAATTTACCCTAGCAATTCAGCTATCTTGTGATGGATTACTGAATGTACAGTAATTCATGATATTCATTTAAGTTCGCTATAGCCTCGCTTGAACTTTGATCCAATAACGCCATTTTTTCTTGCTGGGTTATTCGGTTTATAATGCTATTTAGCTTTGAGAGGCTCAGTGTTTCACGCTCTTGGGTTTATTTGCTTTAAAGAAGTATTATGTCCAATAACCTAATGATATATGGAGAATTAGTGGCGCATGCTCTCTTATTTCTTGAGCCTGGTTACCGTCTGCTGTACTTCCGTCTTTTAAATAGTTAAAGGTTCACCAGGCAGCCTGTTGGTGCCCATTAATGTCTCCCTCCGTATGTTTTGTTACGCCATTGTAAATGCGGCTGTGTGCCGACGGAAAAAATTACTACACAAAATGTTGGCCGTCGCGGCAGCAAGTGTAGATAGCAAATGTCACTCGTAAAGTTGCGAAGGTCTCTTTAAGTTCGGAGTGAATTTTCTCTTCTTGAGTGTTTTGTATGGTCACCGAATGACCATCTTGTGAACCCGCCTTAATGAAAACAAGATGACGATGTCGTTTATTTATTTGTTAATTTTTTTTAAGTGGAGGTGGCTCTTGCTGCCGCAAGTCTCTTAACGCATGAAAGATGGACGTACCTGCGAACGCGTTCAATTAATGCTCCCGCGAAATGCTTGGGTCGTTGTTGTGATACAGTGATTCGGATTTCCATGCTTATATCTTTAATTTCTCCGTCGTTACTTATATTTGTGCTGTAAATATACCGTATACACTGGTCATGACGCATACAGCATCGTAACAACTGAACATTTGGATGATTGGAGTTACAGCTAAAAAGCTTCGCTTCGCTAGCAGCATATTTTGGACAGCGGCCTACCACTCGATCCCGGTGGTCGAGTGGTAAGGATTGCTGGCTGCTCGTTGCTGCGAAGTGGTAAGGACAGCGGCCTACCACTCGATCCCGGTGGTCGAGTGGTAAGGATTGCTGGCTGCTCGTTGCTGCGAAAGCCTGCAGGGATTCTATACCCAAGCCAGGGAGGTAGTCTAGTCTTGCGGCGATGGACCATCAGCCTTTCTTCCCTTCATAGTCTATTTGAGGGCACTGACCTGCCCTGAAATAGAGGTCGGAGCGAGGGGCACTATACTTAGAGTATTACGTTTATGACGTCATAGCTCTTGAATATCTGTGGTCGATTGCAGCCGTACACTCCTCCGGGCCCTAGAAGAGATCTGTCTATAACACGAACCACTGTTTGTAGGTTTTTTACTTCGTGTACTGTATACGGTCAGGCCACTTCACTTCCATCCTATCGTTATCCTATGCTACTACGGAACATAAGTTCTACTAGTTGCGCTTCCATCGTCACACCTTCCCTTTTTTTATTATGTTAATATTACTTTGTTGTTACGCTGGTTCCATTTTTTTCATCTTCATAATTTGCACGATCGTCTGTTTCTTTTGAATGAAGCTTCTATCGTCGTGCCTTCTTAGTTTTCGTTAGTACGTATAGTTATTTTTATTGGTCGTCGAATCTTTATCATCCGTCCTTCTTATTTTTCGCAATTTTCTTAGTTCTTGTTTTCTTTTTGTATTATTTGCATCTCTATTGGCCTTCTTCCTATTTCATTATAATGTTTCCTGGTTTGCCTGTCATGGTTATGTCTTCGTTTTCGTAATCCGTGCAGCTTTTTCACATCTCTCGCGTAGGTCTCTTCACCAGCTGTCCCGCAGTACCTACCTACTAACTTTGTCATATCTTTTATTCTACAGGCTCGACATGTTACTGTGAAATGCGCCCTGCATTTTGTTATTACGTCTTAACATTTCATTGCCGTTAACTTGGTACGTTTGACATGATATTATGATGCGTATTTAATTGGTCGTGGAGTTCACTCGGTTCTTCAAATCGTTTTCACTCCATTATTTAGAATTGCTTGCTGCTATTGGTTATTGCGGGGGAACTTTTTATGATCGCTAATAACTTTTTTTTATTCTTATATTGAGTCGTGTCTGTTTTCAATCGATTAGACATGATATTGTGACGCAGATTTTCTCGTAAGTTAAAATTATCAATGCAAATTTTCTCATTCTTTTCTATGATATTTTGTTGTGAGTCGTCGCTAAGTTTAGTATGATTTAGCTAATATTGATTTCAAACTTTTTCTCTACTGAAGCTTGCGACCAAATATCCTTGCATCATATCCGCAATTTTTCTGTTATTCTTTCTTATTAGCTGAGCCCTTGTGCCCATTGTTACCTGATGTTCTTGTTGTATCACTTAGCTACTTCTTTGCTTACTGCGACATGGTTTTTATGAGAGTTGGCTGTATTCAATTAGTGACTGCTTCTCACTGATCATAACATGTTATCTATTTACTGATGAAAGAAGTGATCAGTATGCGTGCGCGAACTGGCTATTGGAGCTCTAGACGTTTCTAGGGGTCGAAGCACGCTCTAAGAAGTTATTAAAAATTCAGTGTTTCTCTGCATGGTTATTCGAAAAATTCTTCCATTTTTCTGTCAGACAATTTTCTCTAAGAACTGCACGAAATTTCTAGGTTCGCTACGTGATGTGTGGAAATATCAACGAAAGAGAAAATAATACAGGGACTGGAACCTCGCTGCCATTGCATACAAAATAAATTATTGAAAATCTAATTACATTGCTGAACATGGTCAAAATTACTCACTGTGATTGCTAAACATTTTGTCTGCAGTGCCGCATCTGCAGCTGATTCAAAGCGAGTTGTTTTCGTGCGGTATATGCCGCCCTCTTGTGAGCATAGGATGGGCCATATAGGCCGTATTATAGGCTGGTTAGATTCGCCCGCCGTATATTATGAGAGTTACTATTATTATAGTCATAGATTCACCCCCGTATCCTCTCAACGAGTGATTCCTATAGCTAGTGACCAGCGATTTTTTCACATTTAGTTATTCTCACTAAACCCACTCAACACGCTTCCACAATGGTAAACTCGATCCTACCGCAGTCAGTAATTAGAATCTTATCAAAACAACAAGCTCCTGTTTATCTCTGTATAGTCATCGTCCTCGCGGACACATGCAGGAGTATCATCACTCATGAACCAGTTAAACTATCACCCCACTGGAAGACTTTTCTGCCGGATACTAGATTACTGAGAGTTGCGTCACTTCATCACTAAACTTTCGGAACGTCCTCCTCTCGTGCCCAGTTTGTTTCCTCCCGTTTTTATACGATATTGTATACCTACTGATTATGTATTTTTCTGCTTCCCAAGTTTTTTCCCCGACTTACTGCTTCATGCCGCTTATTAAGTTGGGAACACTTTCGTACATATCGTTTCCACGGTACTGTCGGTATGCTACGTGTACCACCTTCTTTTCATCTGTTCTAGCATCATTCCTGTATACCGCAGTCAGTCAGGTTAAGTAGCACTTATCTACTGTATGATGTTTTTTAAAGCAATCTGTACTCGATCCGCTTACGAATTTGTTCACCTTGATTTTGTTACAACCCTATTAAAAATTTTAGCAGTCATTCCAGCGGCGCTGCGCAAATTTAAGCCGTACATACACCCGCGAACTCCGCAGTAATTGCGCAACGGCTGCGCAGTTATGTCCGCTTTTCAAGGGTAGCAACCAAGCAACAGATATGGTTTCAACATACAAAATTACCATTTCGCATAACAGTTCAACAAGGTCTCAATTTGCATACGCCTTAAACACTTTGCATAATAGGACAATGGAACAAATACATCAAAAACATTGAAACTTCCTGTAGCAGATATATTCCTTTGTTTCCAGTTTGTGTCACGAAATCCCGGCGACGCTACCTTATTCTCTGCCAGTTGCTGCACAAAGACGCTAATCGTCTTAAAAACTCTAATATCTTACATAATTCGGTGCAATTTTTCAGTTCCATTAGGGTACGTCTAGCACATGATACTACAGACGTCTAGGCTGATGTCCTTACGTTTAAAGGATTGTGATGTGATCGTAAACCTTACTCAGTAAATTAACTTCATAATTTAGCCAGCTTTCTCGCTTGCTTCACATTAATCATAAGATTTGATGATATGAGAAACATAGTTGTGAATTTTCTGCGAACATGGCATCATCCTGCCCAGCTGAGCGTGATTTCATCAGCATACATCTACTTACAATAATAAGTTCTTATAATTAAAAACTTGTAGTGATACTTGCGTTAAATTTGACCCGATAGTCCTAACATTTTGTAATTTTGTAGCTGTACGTTTTAATAATTCGGCAACTACAGATATTAACTTCCTTCGATCGTATTTCCTCCCTGTTGCGTCGGCTATGGTGCCTTACCGAACATCTTGCTGAAGTTATAATTTTGAAGATTACAGCAACGCAGCTGAAACTTAAGGCATTTATTATTTATAGCTTTGGGTCTCTCTCGATCAATTTGCAGTCCTGCTCGTCAGTGGGAGCGTGAATGACGTCGGCAAACATTTCACAGTTGCCTTGTCTCGATTCCTCACAGAGCCGATGTCGATGACGGTGGTGATCGGTGTGGTGGTCGCCTGCCTGGCTCTGCTCGTGCTGGTTACCCTCATCGTGCTCTACACCTTCAAAACGGAGAAGTGGTGTTTCGCTCGTGAGTATTTACCTGTTGTTCTCTAACGCTTATAAATGCTTGATCATACCCCCCTTAGTTTCTGCGTGCGTGAAATTGTACTAATGTGGAGCTACTGCCCACACTGCCCCCCTCCCCTGACGGGGTGTTGCTCGTATCAGACGGATCGTTGCAGCTAGCTCCCCCCCCCCCCGTGACGTCACTATCCTTGCTAACGTGCCCAACGTTTGGCAGCGACAGTTGCGGGTGTTGAGATGCCGCAAGTGATGACGTCCTTACGTAGACCAAACTCCGCCCACAGGCTTTTGTATTGAGGCGGCTTCACATGAGGGTCAGTCAAATGAATGTGTTACCTCAACTGGGTGTCCAAATGTTGTGTCCTCGTAAACGCAATTGTCTGCTTACCAGAGTTACTAGAAATTATCCGTCGAGTCAGTTGGCTTAGCCAGTGGCGCTAGTGAAGCTTCTCGGGTATCTTTTCAGATTTACATTAAATGAGAACTCTGAAAGTTCTTGCGCTTTTGTGCTACATGAACGGACACTGCAACACATTCGTACGCTAAATTGAAGAAATACGTTCATATGACCGTCGTGCGAACCCCCTGTTCTATCACCATCTTCTTTCCTCCCCCTTCTGATCAGCTGCTCCTGTCATGCATATCCGCGGCTTGTCCAGAATATAAATATTGGCTGCGTTCACAAACTTCGATTTCTCTGATTCATGTCGTTTTCAAGTCACCATTACATTAAATATCCCGTTGGTTGAAAAAATTTCAAGTCATAGCTACTATGAACGTCAGTAGTATAAATTTCTAAAGTTTGTTCTAACAAGTTCTTTACAGACGGTCTTCTGTCCCGCCTAACAGTTTTTATTTTCAGTCCCTCTTTTTGTTATGAGTGTACGCGGTGTTTCTGAAAATAGATTCTAATTCAGATCCTCAAATACAAGTTGTGAATAGCTTAGGAGTTCTTCTTAAGCTGCAGTAGATCTTTCATAAATATCCTGATTTTCTATGCAACTATGGAATTTTAACTATTTCAAATGGGAGCTCTCTTGGAAACACTTGCTCTTCTCATATTGATGGTGAACGCAGCCGATCTTGCCTTCTGCTTACGTGATATTTATGCTTATCAAAGCAGTAAGGAGATCTCGCTTTCTGGTTGACGCCCGTCACGCGGAACTTGTTCTCAAATCTCTTTGTAAAGTTCTGTCGGGCGAGCTTTGTGCGCAAACAGAGTGCACGTATACAAAGCTGTTGAAAAGTGCCTGGATTTGAGAGGTTTGACGGACGCTTTTACCTCTACAGTGAAGATAGAGTATAATTTATTGCGAAGATGTGCCATAGTGCATGATCGTTATTCTGTATATTTTTCTGTTTTTTATGAACGTTCGTTGAACGCATGACTGATTCCCTTGATTTTCCCTAATATCCGGAACTTTTCAACACTTCCTCTTAGTTGCAAGTTTTCAGTCTGTTGATAGTCTTCAAACATTACGTCGAAGAGGTTCCTATGATCTGCATCATTTTGAGCAAATAACTTGCTCGCTGAACTTCCTTTATCTGCCCGTTTGGCAACTTTCCTAGGACAGGATGAAGAGTTTTGAGAACAACGGAAATTGTGTGGCAGAGGCTATAAGTATTACTTCAAAAGTTAGTAGCCATTGTTATAAATTTCTTCATATAGGTAAATATTATGTCGCGCTGCTTCGCTTCTGCCACTAATCCTGGCTTTATATTGCAACCAAAATTGGTTTTCTTCTCTGGTTCTTAGGAATGTATGCGCATTATTATTTTTTTTCATTTCTAATGTTCTGTCCTTCATTCTTCCACGCTTAGTACTATTGTTTGTTTTTTGTTCTTCTGCTTTTCTGTTGCAGCAGCAGCAGCTTGAAAAACTTTCTCCTTGTGTTTTTGCCTTCAGCCACTTGCCTTATGATCCCGTAATTCCATACTCTTCATTCATTATCTGTTTTTTAAAGCTTCTTTAAAATCATCTGTTGGAAAATAGAACAGTAGAACAAATATTATGGATATCTTTACTCTTTTAAGCAATTATGAGGACAATAATTATGTGTTTTTTTAAGTTGCAAAATTTTATAATTTGAACATAAATTCGCATTTGACCTGATGAAAGAAATTTCCAGTGCCTCATTAGTTGATCTTGCTGCACTTTTTTCGACTCCTAAGAAATCTACGCTTCATTCATTATCCCTATATTGCCGCTTGTTTCTTTATATATATAATTTTCGAATATGATATAAACTTTTCTCCGATAACTCGATGAAATTATTATTATTATTCACTCTATCTAGAGTTTGTGAGATTATTGTGACTGTGAAAGCTGTTTTTTCTCGTTTTCACGACTCGCAGCAAAGCCAAACATCCTCTTCTCGTTCGCCTTTGCAGCGTTTGGTCCCAACTAGTACATATATGTTCACATTCACTCGTGCCCAATCGTTCTCTGATTGTAGAAATATGAGGATTCTTTGCAAGATAATCGGTTGATAATTTCCAGATATACACTTTCTTGATGTAACCGGCACACTTTTTTTTGTTTGTGAACTACATTTGCTGGTTGTTTTATCCCCCTCCCCTAAAACTGTTGCTGTATTTTTTTTGTACTGAGTTCTATAACGTGCAATCTACTGCTTTATATACATCACGTTAACAGACTAATGAGTACCTTAGAAGTTTGCTATAACGTGTCTATGCTCTGCTCTAACGCAATAGCTATATGTATTCACCATTAGTGGTATGGCTTCTTCCGCTACCCTCTTCCTCTTTTCATTCATGTCCTGCTTGCTTATGCGTAAATTAGGAGCAGTCAGACTGCACTGGCGAAGGCTTTGTATATACTCCCGTACGATAAATCTACACTTCTTTTTCCTTTTATCTGTTTTATGCGTCTTGTTTTCGGTATCATTCTCGACTTTTTTTATTTCTGGGTCAATTCCCACTTGCACGATTGCTTTTTAGGATTAATTTTTTTTTTTAACCGCAAGGCTTTTGGCGTCAATTTGCACGATTTTTTTCATTTTAAAAGTTTTTTTTTGTTGAATCTAAGTTTTGCGAGCTGTGTGTGAGATTTTAATCTAAAGAAAAATAACGGGACTAATTTAGGATCGAAGAAGATCCGAGGCTTAGCGCAGATGAGGGCTGTACTCTGTCGCAAATGTAAAATTTAAAACAGGGACTTGTCAGAAATACTTTATGGCTTAAGCCACGTAGGCGCCGGTATATATAGCTCCGCGCCTGATTATATAACTATCAACACATATGACTATTTTATAAAGTGTTCGTTTTCACCATAAAATGACGCATATCGTTTTGTTGAGTGTGGCTGTTTCGTTATTGATACTCATCAGCAGAGTCTGATCTATAGCGGTCGTGCATTGAGTAAATATACTCTGGGTAGAACCACGGCCTTATAAATCCAGTAGTGAAAGCGTTTCCCAAAGATTGCTCCGTCCGGCTCAGTTTATTTTACTATGTTACGTTACCTCATGTTATTTTACCAAACTTGTGATTTTTTTTTTGCGAAATTAACGTTGCTTCCTATATGAATTTTCATCATTTTCTTGTAATGTTCCTTCACAGTCATTCCTACTGCATGAACTGTCGGTTCAGTCTATTTAAAGCACAGTTATGTTTTCTTGGTTTCTCTTCGGTCATATACAGTTAGAGAGATTTCAAAACAGAGCTATTCGTATTTGCCCTAACTTTTGGTACTTGTTTGCCTCAACCCTCATCAGAGGTAACATACATGCATACATACTCGTATTTGTTTTCAGTTGAACTCTTATGCCGTTTGTATGTTTCCCCTGATGAGGGATGAAGCACATCCACGCCGATTGCTTGAACTAATATGAATAACTTTGTTGTGTACTTTATTTAATGGTTTTTCTCACTTTCTCGCACTGTACCGTACACTATATCATTAGCTATATGTTCATATTTGTGTCATTTTTAAATTTCATCTTTCGCATTTACTAATCGTCATCTTCACTTAATTGCAAACCATGGTCAGCATATCGTATTATTACTTTCATATAGTAAGTATACTCAGGGCCTTTATTTGATGCGCTTAGCCCGTCCATGACTGATTGTGTCTACAGAAATAATTTCCCATTATTAATAATTAAGAACTCTATTGGTATTGTTTCTTTATTTGTTGACTCTGACGCCAGGTAAAGTAGCCAGTGCAGCTACTTTGGCGATATTTTTAGTTTCAAATTTGATGCTGTTACCTAACGGGAAGGTTCATTTGCCCTCCCCCCTCCCTGAATTCCAGGGAAATTGGGAAATAATTGCCGCGGATCCTTTGAGACTCATTAAGCCAGGTTCACACTCCAGTTATTTAAACTCTGAATAGTGTGTATGGACTCCAAAAGAATCGTGTGAACCCCCCTTGACGCTCGTACCAATACCCTTCCTATTTAGTGATAATGACAGGTAAGAAGCATATACAATGCATAATCACGTAATTCGTACAAAAGTGAAGTTTCGGTAGGCAAAGAACAAGCCAAATTTATACATCATTTGCACCTCTTCATGTCATGTTCATCATTTCGATACCCACCACATCCCCCCCCCCCCCACGCAGGAGCACCTCGCTGGCGGAAGCCTCGTAAGATTCAGGATCGAGAGACGCCTGCCGGTGCCGATGGTAAATTCCTAAGTCGAGTCGCATTTAAAACGTTGTTGTGCGGAGGTCCGGTCGCGTCGTCAGACGACTTCTCTCTTTGGTATACTGTAGTTTGTTGCCCTCGCCGAATTCTTGGCCGACCTAGAAACTAAGACCATAATACTGCTGCGGGGAGGCCAGAAATTTTGTCTCCGTTGGAACAGAAAGACATAACCCTCGATGCGGCTTCGAGTGCTTCAACTCCTTATACCCATGATACTCAGTCCAGTATACCCACTGTGCATCGTATTTATACCTCTTATTTATATCTAGTGAACTGCTCCCGTCTCTTGTACGTTCATTAACCTAACGCATTAATTTATGCCATTTGTATCCGACATATCAATGCACATGGCATCTGATGCATTAATCTTATACTTACTATATCTGACCTATTAATGCCCATTGTACGTAGCCTATTAATCGAGATGGATTCGCGAACACTCGTGACTAAGAGCTGCTCTCCTCACTGTGGGCGTGGAGGATTTGATCCTTCAGAAATAGTAAAGCTTTTGAATTAGTTTAACCTTATCCAACATGATGCAACACTGCTTCATTATTATATTAGTTACCTCCGCCGAGAAGGTTATGCTTTGTCGAGTTTGTTTTTCTGTTTGTTGGGCTGTTTGTCTGTCACCAACATGACTCAGAAAGTTGTTGACGGATCTTTACGAAATTTACGAGGATTGTATAGCATGTTAACAGTAACATCTGATCAACTTTTCCTGGAGATCCGTTCAACCGTTTGTTTGTCTGCCTCTTTTTTTTTTCCTTAGGATCATAACTTAAAAAAGTTATTGGTGGATTTTTATGAAATTTGCATCATGAGTTGTTAGGTAGCCTATACGGCGAAGAGAAAATCACCTCTGTTTGTTTGTTCATTTGTTTATTTGTATGCTTGATTTTATGTTTATTGGCAATATAACTCAAAAAAGTATGAACGGACTTCATGAAATGTACATGAGTTATTACCTCCGCCAAGGAGGTTATGTTTTCGTCGTGTTTGTCTGTCTTTCTGTCTGTCTTTCTGTTTGTCTGTCACCAAGATAACTCAAAAAGTTATGAACCGATTTGGATGAAATTTGCAGGGATTGTTAGGCATGTTAGGAGCAACAGTTGATTAACTTTTGGTGAAGATATGTCCATCCGTTTGTTTGTTTGTTTGTTTTCCTCATTTTTCTTGACGCTATAACTCAAAAAGTTATGGATGGATTTTGATGAAATTAACATGAGTTGTTAGGTTTATAACAAAGAGTAAATGACCAAATTTTGGTAATGATTCGCCTGTTCGNATGGATCTTTATGAAATTTATAGGAGTTGTTAGTAATGCTAAAAGACATAAATGATCAAATTTTGGTGCAGATAGGTTTGTTCGTTTGTATGTTTGACTCATGTTTGTCATAACGTTTGTTAACAGTATAACTCAAAAAGTTATGAACGGATCTTCAAGAAAATTGAACAAGCACAAATGGTTAGATTTTGGAGTTTATACGAAGAAAATTATGGTTTCAGAGCCAATTTGAATTTTTTGCTACCGTAGCTTCACTTGGCGGAGGTATGCGCTCTCAGATTGCTCTAGTTAGGTATATAACGAGGAGTTAATGAGCAGCTTTTGGTGATGATTGGTTCATCTGTTTCTGTGCTTGACTAATATTTGTCTGAACGTTTGTCAGCAACATACTCAAAAAGTTACGAGCGGATCTTCAAGAAATTTGCAGCAGCTGTTATACTGTAAAAAAAATGACCGTATTTTGGTGTCGATAAAGACGAACTCATTGTCTTAGCACCAATTTGAACTTTTTGCTAACGTTGCTTTGCTTGGCGGAGGTATGCTCTTTCATGGTGCTTGCTCTAGATGCTTATGAACTTGCAATTCCTTTTTTTCATAGCGGGACATTTTTCAGCGTAGAAGATGTACATTTTGTATTTTTTAATGGGTGTATATTAATTTTAATGACGAACGACGGAGATACAATTTTTCCAGTCAGTAAAATTGTTTTGTCATTGTTATTGTGGTAACATACCCCGGGTGCATTGGCATCCTAGGACACCAAACATATTTTTACTCTCGCATCCTTGCGTTATCCATTGCCCAGGGGAGAACTACATGTACCTTCAGAGAAGTTGTCTGCCACGTTTTTCATTTGCATACGTATTATATATTTGCCTGCAGTTTCCACAATTTTTAAATGAAAGCTAATTTGCCAAGCGCAGTAATTGGTCGTATCATTTTCTTTCGCTTACTGCATTTGCGCAAGTAACTTCCCAAGATTTGGTCCAGTTGGTCAGTAGTTCGATATGCACTAACACTGAGAAGTGTTCTCCTATAAACAGCTCGCCTTCCCATGCTAAGATGACAATAAGTGCAATACTTGTTCTGCAAGGGCACTGCCACGCAGGGAATATACCCATTGGCTCACGGCAAAGGCGTTCTTGTTTTGGGTCAAGACTTTCTCTGAAAAGAATTAATGCGCGTTGAAATCCTTCCGCAATGACTTCAGCATTGTAAAACTTTCACAGCAAGTTATTATTGTGCCGGTGTTCCATGTACAGATAAGTATTTTGTTCTTGTAATTTGTCAGCGCATTTTTTTTTTTTTGCACATTTCTGCCTGAGAATTTGTACTGACCGATTTTCACAATTTTTGACCCGTTGGTCAGTAGCTCGGTTTGCACTTGCATTTGCGCTCTTACGGTTCCTGCGAGATTGCGTTATGATCATATAACATACGCTGTGTATGCGCTCCTGTTTCATCATATTTATCTTAACGTATGTTTTTTGTAAGTAGTTCGTATTTTTCTTTTCTACTTAGTGAATACCTTCTTTTTTAAGATGGGGAACAGCAATTGGTGTTGCATTCCGCATTTGACGGTGGCGCATCTGTTTTCAAAATACGAATGGTGCTTCGTTAGGGAAAGTTGAGCGAGCTTACTGTAGAGCAAAAATAATTATTACAAGTTTTTGCTTACGCCTTATCCTTGCCTCGTGCTCTCGGCGTGTGCTGACACGCACCGTGTTAGTATAGGGTTACGCTGCTGCTAAAATATAATTTTCCCCATCATTAGACTTGGAACTTAGACAAATTTTTATTCAGCGGTCATCGTAGATTGCTTTGTGTACATCCCAGACGTGTTTCAATAATTTTTGTATGTACAGTTTTTTTTCAATATTTCAAACACGGATTTCATTGTTGATGCTTCCACAATACCTCTTATATATTGCACCGTCGATTAATGTAACGCAATTTTAAAGTTTAGCTGCATTTCTTAGGATTCATAGCGCACATTGAAATCTGCACTGCAGTTGATTTAATTTCGATTCTAAATTCATATTATATACCTATTTCTTACGCTCACAGTGCACCCCAAGTAATCTTCACTGTAGTTGAATTGAAATTCCGTTTTATAATACAAATCCAATTGTAAATACTCACCCTACCCATTGTCTTCATTTTCTGTCCTCATTCACTTCTTCATTATACTGTAGATCATTGCATGATCATTGTATGATTAATTTCGTTCGGTTTTATTGCAATTTTTTTTTAACTCTCTGATGTGACTTTCATATATATTTCACGGTTACAGGACATTCCTCTATCTGCAAGAACAAACGCTAGTCTAACTTATTACTAGAGTAAGATGATTCTATGTGACCATAAAGTAAATCTGGCGATTATAAAGTATAAATTAATGATCACTGGTTTGAGAAGCACGTACTATAGGGTTGTTGAATTATCCTGGTTGAACTTTCTGGTAGATAGGTAGTTCTTTTACGTGCCATGATAATATCGCTTCATCTTTTGTAAGTGCAGCTTTATGTAATTTCATCTTAATAATTATGATTAAAGTATCATCTTCCCTCTATATAGTTCATTGGATAGAAAGGCAATTTTTTACCAGATCTAATGTGCTGTATGTAGTCATTTTAGAGCGACATTTTAGTTTACATACAAAGGACTTTATGACTTCCTAATTCCGTTTTTGCACTTTTCTTTAATTAAAACTCGTTTTTATTTGCATTGCAGTCAAGTTCGTTCATTTTCAGTTCTTTCATTATTTTCGATGGCTGAATGGCGTTTTGTTTATTTCATTTTCGTTACCGTAGGGTGCATTTTAGTTCTTTTTTATTTATTTACTACTTCTACCTCACTTTTACAAAGTTCAATGTTATGTCACCTGGATGTGTTTAATTTCTCGGTCGATTTTTCTGTAATGCAAGCGAATGTCGTGTTCAAAGAAAAAACATTCAATTATATTGTCGAGAGCTCGGCTAAAACAAATTTTAAAGTTCAGCTGAACTTACGTTGTAAGATATCAAGTTTGAAACCCTAATATCCTTCGTTTCAGTATATAAAATACCACAGTTTCGATTCTCGTTTGAGTTGTGGCCTCAGCTTTACATTTGAAAAATTAAGGGAAAGTGCAAGTTATGAGTACAACCCTGATTTGCACTTTCCCATAATCTTTTAAATATCTTTGGGATCTAAATCGTGATATTTTCCCAAACTATTTAAATCGTATTCTTTTCGTCTTTTTTTTTTTTTTTTGTTTCAACGTTTACCATAATTTGTGCTTTTTTTTTGCCAGGTAAAGAATTAAACCTTTGCTATATCTCCTTTAGCTACAGGTTCATATATAGTTCTAACTCATCGTTAAAGTTAAGTTCCTGCTTTATTATCGTTGGTGTCCTGTCAGTATAGGACGTCTGCTGTTCAGTATCATTAAAACAAAACTATTTTACTGTTACGTACGTTAGCTGTGTTAGCTTTGCAGACCTCACGGGCCACCTTATGGCCACGTCGCAGTTAGTGCGACTCCCGCAAAAATTTGTTTTTACTCGGATTTCTGTAAAAGCTATTATAACAAAATATTGAATGTGTAATTTTTTATTTTCAGCGTCAAATTACATGTAATTTGACTGAATTTCAATACCTGCAACCACACAGCTCCCCAATTTTGTTATCAACTTGCGTTAAACGCTTAATGTTATGCCTGAGTGACCTATATCTTGTCGTAAGAATAGCACTGCTGTATTTGTAACGGCCATAAATATGTACTTTTACCACCAAGGTGCCCAATCCTATATCATACAGTATCAAGTATGCACATACGTGGGACGATTAAGAAAGATGCTGTTCCTACGACTAACCATCAACTGAGATTCGGTTTTTTTAAAGACTGTGTCAAAGTAGCGTGTCACTGACAAAACTTTTTCGTTTCTTTCCTCACCTGCTGCAGTAGACGACTCGAAGTATCCATCACAACAACTATAAGCTACACATATACAACGTTTTGACACTGTTAACAGAACTTCGTTACACTTAACCAGTAACTTCCGCTCATTAACACTATCACGAGTGACCAATATACACAGCCCTGTCTCCCATGCTAATTAGCTGCATCTTATATTCTTTGTCCCACACACTGTCGCTCCTATATACGTGAGGGTAAGATTATTAAATCTTCAATTAAGGGGTTAACTCGTAAAGGCTTCTACAGTAGACGTAACATACCGATTTATGTTATACCTACCGAGAATTAAGGCAACGTTGACCCTTTATTGGGGCTGGAGAACATTCGTAGCGGATAGCCTTATGGTAGTACCATTTATGGTCACCTGCCCAGTAAACAGTAATTCTTGCATTGAATGGCTAGTGTGGGTTCTTGTATCGCTCGTCTCCCTTCCTGCATTCATGGCGTTAATCTATTGGACTTGTTGTATTTACAGTGCTGATAGTTGGCCACTCCCCATACATTATGATGACATCCGCTATGAATCATGCATTCTGTAAACTTTATCATTAGCAACTCAGTGTCAACAAGTCCATTATTATATACCTAGGGTCTTTTCAATCTTTTGTTATGGTGTGAGTCCATTTGTTTCATTTCTGCAACATATTTTGCTCACCATTTCGCCCAGTCTTGATTGATTGTTAATAATATCCTTTTGTCATTACACTGTCATCACAAGTACTAGCTTTGTGTCGTTGTTAGAACTTGTTTTTTAAATTTGTTGGTGCCGCAATCATCTTCACTATACTGTTGTTACTTTTACCCGGCTTGCTGTGAAATGACTCATGCAGTACCTATACTTGTCATGATATCGTATACTAAGCTGTCGAAATATACCATTCGAAATTTCTACCAGCTCTTTTTCATTGTTTGCGCTCTTGGTCGGTATTTTTTGATGATTGGAACCAATTTGGCAGACATTTAGCGGTATTTATGGAAGCCTTGAGTCATAAGCGCCACCGCCTCTGAGACGCAGTTAGATTTTTGTACGCAACTCCATGCGAGTCCAGCTCCTGCTGAAGTTGCATCGTATTCCAGCTTTGAAATTGAAATTTCAACTCCCGAAGTGCAGCTGTTGCAAGATAAGTTCGAAAATAAATTACCGCAGCTTGCAATCTTGTCTTACGTGAGATAGCCACGCAATACAGAAAAGTATTAATTGCTGTAATAACGAATGAATTGTAAAATAAGAGAAAGTAGGCAAAACATACGAACGACTATAGTTACAATATAATGTCTATCGGTTGTCTGCTGATGTTTGCTTCGATTATCTTCTCTACATTTTATCATCATATTCATTTCAGGACTAACTTGCATCAAACCATTTAGTTCCGACTTGGTTTAGTTATCGTGTAGGTAACATTTATAATGGTCTTCATATTATAGCCCAGCATCATAAGGACATCGCACTACCTTTGCTTATGAGTGCAACAGCTTTCACTCTTCAAACACGTGTTTGGTACACTATCCGTCGATTTATAAGTATAGTGATGAATATCTGTTGATTTGCGTGGTCCAATTGTACCTAACCTACGGAGTATAGGTAGATGTGTGCGTTGCATGAGTCAATGTAACTATTAATTATGCTTGTGAACCTGTCGATATATTTAGCAGATTTTTTACCAGTTCTTAGTGGGAACTTCAGTCTCTGCCATTAGAAGGTAGCACGAATCAGTGTAAACACCATAATCGATATTTTCTGCAATGTTTTTATATATAATAAAGGATCTGATTCAAGCGCAGTAGGAATAACAGCGAAGCAATATTTATTATTAATCAAAGTTATTTTTTTTTACTTTAGAAACTAAACAATTTAGAGTATATGTTTTAAATAGCTTTGGAGCCCAAATTTGATGAAATGGTCTTTTTTTCATAAGCTAATACGAGCCCTGTTGAATATGGGATATACATTATAATACTTCTTGCAATCCATTTGTTTCGGTAAATTTAATGGAGAATCGTTGCCTGGGGTGACCTACTTTAGCATTATTTATTTTTATTTTGGGGGACACCCATTGTATATTAACCATTTTTGTATAAATATGCAATATCGGCACTATAATTTGTAAGTTACCTTATTTCTTAGAACACAGGAATACGTATCAGTGATTTATGTCTGTGTGGTTATGGGTTGGCTTGAAGATGGAAAACCCTTATGTACGAATTACTCAACTCGGCCTAATGCTTTAGGCGCATTAATATATTTATCATACTACTTGTGTTCAGAGAACAGAGCATTAGCAACGCCTAGTTTATTGAATTTTTTTTTTTTTGCGCCAAAATCACTCATCCTACCTTCCTGCTAGATAGTTTTTGGACGTTCCGTGGGATTATTGTCAACGATCGGCAGCAGAACTCAAGCGAATACACAAGCGTTCTCTTCCCTTGGTTGCATATACGAACAAGCTGCACCTGCAACAGAACATAACCACCCACAATAACAGCCAGAATCTCTCTGGATTTTCTAGACGATTCAGCCCAGCCACTACAGTTGAAGCAGATGCGGAACCAGTGATTAAAATGGTATTTTACTTTCCTAAATTAGAGGGTTTCTAGCGCAACTTTCGCTGCAAATCACTAGTAACTCAGTTTGCATGCTAGGTACGTGTACCCTTAGGCCTATCTTAGCAAGCAGAGAAGGATCCATTATAGGCCTCGTAAAGTACAGGCTCGGGTCTGGGCTTCGAGAATGGCCCTATTGCTTACAGTCTCTGGAAAAATCATTAGTCGCCACCTGATATTATTGGTGCCTATACTCTGCAAATTTTGGGGACATATCTGCAGAGAATATTTCTTTAAACTACTTACAAGTTTCAAAATTACGATGGTTTGACTTTTCTATCCCGATAATGCCGAAATTTGCAGAGCATGTACCCAAAATCTGAGGATGCGTCCAACAGTTTGTCGTGAGACTGGACCGATCGGACCATCTTCGGGAAGTAGAGACCCAGGCCTGTACTTGAGGAGGCCTTGGTCCATTGCATTACGCTTGTTCATTCGTCCATTTTATATTCATTCAAGGGACCTATAGGTTAACTTCGCCTTTTATATGCTATCGGGGAATGTTTTTCTGCGTGTTAATGTAACTTCATTCCAGTTTACAAACTTTGGCCTGTTCTTTGTCTTTCCCGAGTTGATGTTCCCGTGCTCGTTGATCCAACTTGGGAATACCTCTGTTCATTGGTTGCGCGCCTCGATCGACTTACCATACTATGTATAGGTCCCTACCTCGTGAATTGCTCATCAAATATGGCTTGAACTACTTTATGGTTAGTTTTCCCCTCAAAGCGAAGATATTCAAAGTGAAGACATTTTTGCTGCATGAGCTACAGCGCTCTTCGTGCTTTTCATCGACTGCCTGACATTCGTTGTTGTCAGCCTCAGGGCACTTTCTCTCAGAGGGGAATATCGTGATGGAGATTTGGAAGTCCCATATTATCAACTTTCAGACATCCCATAGACATATTATCCTGCTTTAAATTAACCTTATATGCCAGGCTTCCAGACTGTCCGGAACTATGGGAACTGGTGGTCTGACGTACGGTGAAAGAGATGCTTGAGGCAAAAAAACATTATGAATCATTGTCTCGAGGTACTCAACAGCGACGATGTGCCAAGGACGTTATTCGGAATGCACTTTAAATATCAAATAACCTGGGAAAGATAGAAAATGACGTTGTGACATTTGGTCAGTGAGATGCTTGGGGCAAAAAACTTTGAGAAGCACTGCCTAAAATATCCCAGAGTGAAAATGTGCATATTACATTAATAGAAAAACTATACATCAAGAAGAAATTCGGGAAATACGGGAAGTGATGGTTTGACGTATGGTAAAAAAGATACTTGGGGTAATATAATTTGAGAACCAATGCGTCAATGTATTCAGAAGCGAAAATATGCTGCGTTTTATATCATTCTTTGTCGGGCAGATTGTTCGGGAAATATGGGAAGTGTTGTTTTGACCTGGTCAATGAGAATTGTGTGATCCTTGGGGCAAAACGGTGTAAGAACCACTGCCCCAAAGTAAAAAAAATATATTTGCGTGAAGCAACACTGCGCCGGAACCCTGTTAGCTGTGTCTAAGCTTGTGTTAATTAACCAACCAGTGCTGTCCAGTGTGGCCAGAGTGTGTGTGATCTTATAGCAAGCTTTGGTTTCCCTGCACCTTCCTCTAGACGACCTCGAAGGACTCAGTGCCGCGTGTCGTGTGTGAGTGTTGGATTAGAATTTTTTTTTCAGCGGTGACCTCGTTACTCAAATCACCTGCTCTTAGCATGAATCATCAGGGGAACAAAAAAAAATCCGAAAATATAGTACCCGAACAAGGACCAGTCAGGGTCTTATGCGGCAATCTAAACAATGCTATTCCTGAGATAAACAGACTTTTTATTTTAGTTCGTATAAGGTAGCATTTGGACCCGTAACTCAAGCGAAGGCGTGTTGCGTTCTGTACGAATTCGTTGTTAGTCGAACTTTTTATTAATTAGCCGTACTGACCTGCCAGTAGAAACTGCGTGGATTGAGTAACGAGGTACTGCTGCCTATTGATCTTCATTATATTGGTACTCATTATTGACTTATAGTCTCGTCATTGATGTTTGTTATTCTTGATGATAATAGGTTGACTATAAGTACACACAGAATATGCTTAGTTATGGAAAAGAAAGTAACATATCTGATTATGATGAACTGTATGGTTACATACTCCCTTATATGGTTAGATATTGTACATCGAACGTACTATTTTTTCGTTCTTCGGCAACAGATTTGCATTGTTAAACTAACGCACTATAGTTTTGATGACGAAAAATGATTCTCGTGACCTGGATAACGGAATGCGCAATTTGCTGTTGCATGCCTTGGCAGCAGTTTTACTTTCCACAGCTAAAGCAGCTTCTGTGTACAGCATCGTTTAATAGGCGAGTGTCGTTAGTTATGGATATAACGTACAGGTGAAGACTGCAAATTAGACACTACCAAATCTGTACTATTGACTATTAACTTTTTTTCATGTTTTTCATAACGTCATTTTAATGATCAGGTACAGATTCATGACTTATGAGTATGACGGTAAAGCCTGCTATCATTTATTTGTTGACTACTGTAATGTATACTGGAGATGATATTAGTGATCTGGTGCAGGCCCCTTTTTACTAAGGTATAACTTACTCTCATTCAGTTATAAATTTCCTGAATTGGATAGCTTAATGATGGAATATTCTACGAGCATTTACTAGAAACGTAATTTCTTCAACGCTTTCACTCTCATTGTTGTTAGGTGAGGCAGTAACACAGGCAGATACAGGACTGCTGAGGTAGTTTCGATTGTTATCCCGATATTGCAATTGAAGTGGAGTAGTTGGCTCGCAAACGATAGTATTTTTTTTGTGTGTGTGTGTGTTGCCGTACTCATGTTCTGACAGTATGCCTCTCCTGACACCTTCGAAGATCTCCCTAAACCAAAATACCCAAATCTCCTGATGGAGCGGGTGTGGTCGATCTACAGCCGCGATACCGCCCAGCCTCAGCCGGCTCCGTATGCTCCAGATCCGCTCTTCAAGAACATCATTGTTGCAGAAAAATCCTTGCAAACTGCGCGTCGCCAAGACTCTTTGCAACCTCCCGTCAAGAGCTCAAAAACAGTGGAATTACCTTCGGAGCTGCGCGAGTATCTTTGCCCGGCTAATTTCACCATTTCACGCTGTAATATTGACCTAGGAATGGCCAAATTTTTTACCAGCAATGGCGAAGCGAGCGATAAGGATGCTACGCCTAGTCATTGTCGGGAGTCCGTGCCTGAGACCTCCTTATGAAAGCTAAACTGTTTTTAGCGCGTACTAAGCTCTGTTTTGCGTATTATGCAAGTAGGTAGTGACTGATGCCTGGTTTAGGGTAACAGAAATTACAGTGATATGTGGAAACGAAAATAAAATATGTATAAATTATCTATATATAAAAGACAAATTTTAGCTGCCATATCTTCTAAGTAGCAGTACTACCTTCGTTTTACAGTTTTACCGTTCACTGTAACTTGAAGCCAGAAATTTTCATTCACCATCCGATGTGTGATGTCTGTAGAATGTAGGATTGTTTGTCAAAAAACGGGTTTTGAACGTGTTTAGTTGTTCATGGGGAACTTATCAATGCCCCCGTAAACTTGGGTTGTGATAGCGTCTACTGTCGTATATCGAAGACAGGTGGTGGACCTATGTTAAGTTATTCATCGAATTGGGTCATGTAAAAGTCCGCCAGTCCAGAACAGTTTCGGGTTCTTAATCTTTTCACGTATAATTATTGGGGTTCGCGATCCTCTCTTCAAACATGTGGGAAGAATGCGGTCGCGATCTTCATTTGGAAGGTTTTGGTGATCCGGATCTTTGTTTGGAAGGTGTTGATAGTCGCGATCTTCATTTGGAAGGTTTTGGTAATCCGGATCTTTGTTTGGAAGATGTTGATAGTCGCGATTTTCATTTGGAAGGTTTTGGGGGCGATGATCTTAATTCATTAGAAAGGACTTGGTGGTTGTGATCTTCATTTGGAAGGTTTTGGTGTTTGGTATCTTCACTTGGAAAAACTGGAGTGGCGAATCTTCACATGAACCTCAAGGTTTAGCCTAAGTTTGGTCGGTGCTATGCTTGGTCTCACACAAGCTCTGCGCCAGGCCACTTCCCGCAATACAACAGCATTGCGCGTCTGTTGTGGCAACTCTCATTTTGATTTTTGTACTTTGGATAAAGCAGTAATTTCTGAATTGCGTGACTTCCCGTACAGCTCAGCAACACGAACCATGAAAATCTTTAGAGGTCTTCCAGGGAATTGGAGAATTTTAGAAACAACGGCATGAAAAAACAAATGCTGCGCAACACTTTTGCTTCGTACCAGTCGGACTTCAGCGGTCCACAGCCGGGGTGGGCGGCCGGATGTTATCTGTGTAGCATTTATTTTTGCCATGTACTGGGATCGTGTGCGCACGCCTAACCGTGCTTGGGCTCCGATGTTGGCTTTTACATAAAGGCATAATCTGCTTGTAAATTGTTCCTCTGCTCGCCGCCGTATAGCTAGAGCTTAAGGCTCTAATGGCTTCTGCAGTATAGGCTTCTCCGGTGAGGTAATTAATTCCTGTAATGTATTACATTTTTCTGCCCCTTGTAGACAGTGTTGTACTGCACGTGATTGGCTCAATATAATAGTATGACCTCGAAGTGACAATATAGTTTCCAAAAGAATTGCTTGCAGTATCTCCCTATAGGTCACTGGTGGAACCGTTGGGCCAACGATGGACGATTATTAATTAATCATCACGCTACTCTCATTCTGCTGTCCTCAGAAGTTCTAGTCACGTTATGTTGCCCGAGCGCGGGTCTTTCTTACCAGACCCCGTCTGCAGATTCTGTTTAAATTGTTGTATAGTTGCGGTCGCCTGTCGTTACCCATTTGCAGACCGTTGAGGATATTTCCAGAATTTAAAGAGCGCTGCACGCTGTCAGAGTACAGCATTATACGACCAAATGACAGAAAAAAGGGTCGTTCACTTAATATCGTTTAAATTCATATTGCTGGAAGGCGTTAATAGTGCTATTATTGAAAAAAATATGAATGATTTTCCTATGGGTTAATACTTGTGTTTTTTTTTCTTCTTTTTCCTTGTAGGTGTGTATTGTGAAAAAGTTGTTTCGATAATAATGATCTTTAAGAGCTGTCATTCCTGTCTCCGCAGATTGCGACGGTTTGCAAATGTTATATTATGCCTTGGAACAGGAGCGTCTTCGAGTAATGACATGATTGCTCTATGTCCGCGAGTCAATAGACGGCTTCATTACTTTCACAAGTAATGTACTTCCGGAAGAGTGACTGAAAAGTAGGCTGGCCTGATAAAAAAAAGGAAGAATTAGTTACTACCTTAAGCTAATCAATTTAATGGAGAAATTTCTTCAAAATGCCCGCTAAGCCAGTGTTGGAATATCAAAGGGTGAGAACTTGAAGCAGCGGAAATGCACAGAACTGTAAACTTCCATGCACATTACGACAAAAGATGGTTAATTCGAGGGAACTAAATTTAGTAGAGCAGTACCTTAATTGTTTTACGGTGTTTCTCTCTTAAAACGTTTTGTCAGGAGCCACCCTACCGTGGCGGCTCAAGGCTTGCCGTTCTCCACTATTTGTGCATCAGTCTTGTCGGACTAAACGCAGTCTGTGCAGCAAATGGCATGCTTGGGTGTATCTATCTTTTTATCTGCCACTCTCGCCACTTAAAACTTGAAACTTTCGGCCATTCAGAGCAATGGTGCCAAACTTTTTCGGGTTTCGGCCCCCAGGCTTTAACGTGCGTACCCATAGCGCTTCCTACAGTACCCCGCATACATTTAACGTCCGAGAACCCTGCGGATCTGCTGAACATAATCATACTTGTACAATCATCCCATTGGCTGAGATTTTCCCGTAGACGTCTGATTATTATTTTTCATAAAGGCATTTGAACCCAGGGGAAACCTTAGTACATACCTTTTCCTCCGCAGCAGATGTTGCAGCTGGCAGCTGGTCCTGCTGACCAGGTTAGTTTTGTAAAGTTAGATAGGTTCTCTATGTTTCCTTGTTCCGCGAGGTGGTTATCGACCAAGATAACCGCAATCTAGTCTGCGGGACACCTCTACTCTCGCTCTCGTGTGGTGGGCCACGAAAGGGGCTGTTCTATTCGAGTGTCTTTTTTTTTCATTCTTTGCGCATTTTTCCCACCAGTAATAGCGCACTCAGGCAACTGAGACTTTCCAGCAGGAATGCTGAGATAAAACTTTCATATACTGATGCGACATAAGAAACAGAGTCTCACTGCTTGGATCACGTCGTATGACGTGAGTGGGGTGGTAAAACCTAACACCAGGACTATAATAATAATTTCATAACGGCAATAGCTTACTTAATTGTTGAAGGTCGGGGCGTGAGTCTGCTCTTCTCTGGGGATGCATGCCGGTTGGTCTGTCTATACTACCGGCTATCTAAGCAAAGCTACTACAACAACATACCACGCTCAACATCCCGGCCCCTTTAGATCTTCCTATCGCCTCCATAGAGGGGGCGGAAGCGCCTACATCAGACCATGGTTTTCTAATAGCAAACTTACAATTGATTGCTTCAGATGTACAACGCCGTATGCTTTTTCTTTTTTTTTTTTTTTTGCTTGCTAAATTTGCAATGACGAGTTCAGGTTATGAAACTGCATTGTTCATCTCAAGCAAGTTATACATCGCTTGTTGATGTGGCTGCGGGTGAACCGGGGACCAGACCTGGTCATTCATTAATTTGAATTGGTCGTTGATGTTGATGAGCTCTCTTGTGTTTAGAAGCCTGGCGTCCTGGTGTCTTGCTTGGCAACGTCGAACTGGCAAAAATTGACTGAGCATTGAACTTTGGTACTAAGCATTGTCACATTTCAGCTTAAGGTATTTTAACGAGCCAAGCACGTATGTTATATAACAACATTGATATTTGCTTATTGCTGTATTCAGTATTATGCCAGTACCGTTACACCATCTATATAATGTATACATATTCTAAGGGATATTTGCGCCCGTTTGCAGAAAACATTGTTTGCCCGGCAGTATACCAACACGGAAATACTATCCACACATAGTCACTGGGTCACTTATGCCTTTATACGACAGTATTTTGATACTGTATATTTCCAACGAATATACCAATACTGTAATACCATCCTTGCACTTTCCGTTATTCTCCAGCATTGCCAACTGCTTTTATTGTAGCCTGACGGAACATGATCCCAACCCGAGTGCCTTCTCCGCAGGGGATGTAGCATCTGGCCGCAGTTCCTGCTGACGAGGTTAGTTTTGTAAAGTTAGGTAGGTTCTCTATTTCCTTTCCTGTTCCGCGAGGTGGGCTGTCGATCGAGATAGCGTACCTAGTCCGGGGGACTTTGTCATCTCTCTCGTGTGGCAGGTCGTGAAAGAGGCCGACCACTCGCGTGTCTTCTACTATGCTTTGCGCCTTGTTTCCTGCCCGTAGTAGCGCACGTAGGCCACGCGACAAATTTTGTGGTATTTGAATACTACACACTCATCTCTGTTGGAACGCCTGAGTTGCNAGTACAGCATTACGACCAATGACAGAAAAAAGGGTCGTTGACTCAATATCGTTTAAATTTATATTGCTGGAAGGTGTTTATAGTGCTATTCTTATAAAAAAAATTATTCCTTTTCCTCTGGATTAATACTTGTGTTCTTTTTTTTTTCTTGTAGCTGTGTAGTTTGAAAGTTTTTTTTTTTTTTTTTTTTTTGTTATGATCTTTAAGAGCTGTCCTTGCTGTCTCCACAGATTGTTACTGTTTGCAAGTGTTATAACCATGGAATAGGAACGTCAGCGAGTAATGACATGATTACTCCATGTCCGCTAGTCAATAGACGGCTTCATTACTTTCACAAGTGGCTGAAAAGTAGGCTGGCCTGATAAAAAAGGAGGAATTAGTTAATACCATAAGCTAATCAATTCAAGGGAGAAATTTTTTTCAAAACGTTCGCTAAGCCAGTGTTGGAAACCAAAGGGTGAGAACTTGAAGCAGCGGAATTGCACAGAACTGTCAACTTGCATGCACATTACGACAAAAGATGGTTAATTCGAGGGAACTAAATTAGTGGAGCAGTACCTTAATTGTTTTACGGTGTTTCTCTCTTAAAACGTTTTGTCAGGAGCCACCCTACCGTGGCGACTCAAGGCTTGCCGTTCTGCAGTATTTGTGCATCAGTCTTGTCGGACTAAACGCAGTCTGTGCAGCAAATGGCATGCTTGGGTGTAACTATCTTTTTATCTGCCACTCTCGCCACTTAAAACTTGAAACTTTCGGCCATTTAGAGCAATGGTGCCAAACTTTTCCGGGTTTCGGCCCCCAGGCTTTAAGGTGCGTACCCATAGCGCTTCCTACAGTACTCCGCATACATTTAACGTCCGAAGACCCCTGCGGCTCTGCAGAAACCAATCATACTTGCACAATCATCCTATTGGCTGAGGTTTTCCCGTAGATGTCGGATTATTATTTTTCATAAAGGCATTTCGAACCCAAGGGAAAACCTTAGAACCTTTTCCTCCGCACCAGATGTTGCAGCTGGCAGCTGGTCCTACTGACCAGGTTAGTTTTGTAAAGTTAGATAGGTTCTCTATGTTTCCTTGTTCCGCGTGGTGGGCTATCGATCAAGATAGCCGATCTAGTCCGCGGGACACCTCCTCACTCGCTCTCGACTGGAGGGCCACGAAAGGGGCTCTTCCATTCGAGTGTCTTTTTCTATGCTTTGCGCATTTTTTCCCACCAGTAATAGCGCACTCAGGCAACTGAGACTTTCCAGCAGGAATGCTGAGATAAAACTTTCATATGCTGATGCGACATAATAAACCGAGTCTCACTGCTTGGATCACGTCGTATGACGTGGGTGGGGTGGCAAAACCTAAAACCAGGAATATAATAATAATTTCATAACGGCAATAGCTTACTTAATTGTTGAAGGTCGGGGCGTGTGTCTGCTCTTCTCTGGGATGCATGCCTGTTGGTCTGTCTATACTACTGGCTATCTAAGCAAAGCTCATACAACATACCACGCTCAACATCCCGGCCCCTTCAGATCTTCCTATTGCCTCCGTTGAGGGGGCGGAAGCGCCAATATCAGACCATGATTTTCTAATAGCAAAATAACAACTGATTGCTTCAGATGTACAACGCCGCATGCTTTTTTGGCTTGCTATATTTGTGATGACGAGTTTAGATAATGAAACTGCATTGTTCATCTCAAGTTATGCATCGCTTGTTGATGATGTCTGCGAGTGAACCGGGGACCAGACCTGGTCATTCATTAATTTGAATTGGTCGTTGATGTTGGTGAGCTCTCTCGTGTTTAGAAGCCTAGCGTCCTGGTGTCTTGCTTAGCAACGTCGAACTGGCAAAAGTTGACTGAGCATTGAACTTTGGTACTAAGCATGGTCACATTTTAGCTTAGGGTATTTTAACGAGCCAAGCACGTATGTTATATAACAACATTGATATTTGCTTATTGCTGTATACAGTATTATGCCAGTACCGTTACACCATCCATATAATGTATACATATTCTAAGGGATATTTGCGCCCGTTTGCAGAAAACATTGTTTGCCCGGCAGTATACCAACACGGAAATACTATCCATACATAGTCACTGGGTCACTTATGCCTTTTTACGACAGTATTTTGATACTGTATATTTCCAACGAATATACCAATACTGTAATACCATCCTTGCACTTTCCGTTATTCTCTAGCATTGCCAACTGCTTATATTGTAGCCTGACGGAACATGATCCCAACGGAAAGTAGAAAAAAATAAGGAAAAATGTTTATGTATGACATTAGCTGGGAAATGGCGCAAGTTTCATAATCTGTGTATGGAAATTGAATTTCTAAGTATACATCTGTAAGCTTTTAGTTGAAAACTAAGGGATGAATTTAAATAGCATGTACTTGCAATAACGGCGTATTGCTAGCACTAGTATCGGTGATATTGACCATTTTCTCTATAGTCTCCGCGTCGGAGGAGCAACTGACGGTATCGGCTGTGTTTTGGCTATTGAAACATCTTTATGAGACAGTACACGGAAACATTGAGTCGGAGCGCCGTCTGCTGAGCTCCCTGACGCGCTATATCTGTCCGTCCATCGAATTGATTTTTTTTGTACCTCTCCTCGATAGTGGACTGCTAGGTACTGAAGCCCATACCGGCTTACACTTGACTGTTTCGGACAAACAACACCTGGTCTGAACTTGAAATGTCTTCTAGTAGCACAGTGCAATTGAGATAATCTAATCCTATGAGCTTTATCTTATCTGAGACTTCCATTGTGAGTGTTCGACTTGCCAGGGGGTGACCATAGGTTTGGGATTCGTCCGTCTCGAACGTAATCAGTGTGCTAGGTTTGGGATTCGGCCGTCTCAAACGTAATCAGTGTGCAGTTACCGTCTGTACCTCGAGCCAAAGTAGCCAATCTACAGCCGCGATTGATATTCCAGAGAAGTTCAGGTTAATTGGATTAAGTTATTTTGCCTGAGTGTTCGCATGGAATACGCCGTAACGCCTTCCTTATAGCGTTGCTCCAATGTGTAGAAGAGGCATGATCGCACCCTTCCAGAGCGACTGACCTAAGTAAAAAGAATCATTCCCAATACTACCTATTTTCCTAAACTTATCACTTCTTAGCGTGATTTAAGCTTACTATTGGGAAAAGATCAGCTTTCTTTGAGTCCCCTGAGTGTTAGGATGTAAAGATTTACTCCCTGGCGTGTAGTTAGATATAAAACTATGTATTGTATCGATTACTTAAAATATTAGTGTGCTATTTTAACAACTTTCATATCTTTCTCAGGAAATTAAAAAAAGCCTATGAAGTCTAGAAAAATGCATACGTGATTAATTCAATTTCCTTCCAAAGTTATGTACCTATCTCTTATTCCGTAGATAGTACTCCTAACTCAGTATCTAGTAAGTAAGATGAAAGCCACTGTCCTTTTACCATTATTTACCCTTATTGATATGTATATATTATGTATAATCTGTAAATCGACATTTCTACGGGTTTTTATTACGAAGAAAAATATGTCTGATTCGTTGCCACGTAAATTTGGAACAGTCCACTAAGTATATAAAAATTTACTAGTTTTAAGACCGTGGTAACGTGTGACATTTTATGCCTTTTGTTCCGTTTCGTTGTCCCACCGCTATATAATATCGCTCGTAAATATACGTTCACTTAACCTACTTTCTATTCCTCTGCCACGACAACGTGGTGGAGGTATTGTCTCTATGCTTTATTTCTATATTTATATAGCCAATCTACTTGTTGTATACGGTGTTGCTGGTGCGTTATATTTATACTGATATTTACCAAAATATCCTACGCAATATCTAGAAATGATTCTACTTGTACGCAGTTGAGCATAGCGCCAATATATTCAGCTTCTTACGTAGTGTAACATGAAGGGAGTAGATTCCCACCGACAGTAGTAAGTATTGGTTAGTAAGCAACACGGTTATATTTTAGTATGTACCTTGACCTTTTGTTTCACTTTTTGGTTCATGCAAAACTGCGCTGCGGCTGTGATAACACATAGACTCCTCAGGGGCATAGGAAGAGCCAAGTAAACTAGGTTTCCCCCCCCCCCCTGAGGGGCATAGGATGGGCCATAGGGTTAGGTTAGTTAGGTTCGCTCATCCTATGTTATGGGAGCAGCGCCCCAGGACACTGTAGTGGACGACTGAACTGGTGCGGCTCTGAACAAGAGCAACCTGAACGAGCGCGACTGGAATTGGCGCGAACTGGAATAAGCGCGAAACTTTAGAGACCGCTGAATCAGTGCCCTTAAACATTTTACATTAGTGGACTTTTATCGAGCTTTATTTGTGTGGATCGTCAGCATACCGTGCAACTATTTTCGAGTGATGGCTAATTAGAATACTCGGGTCACGTTTGCGAGCTGCAATGGTGGTTGTATTCCTATGATATCTCAGCTGAGCCTTCTTTTCAGTTTCACGCTTATTCTATGAGGCGCTTGTTAATTCCGAGTCGCGCCTACTCCATCAGGCAACATTTTTCCCGTAAGCGTTTCGCGCTGGAGTATCGACGCGCTTATTCCAGTTCGCGCCTATTTAGTTTCGCGCTTATCCCGGTTCGTGCCTATTCCATTCGAGCTTGTTCAGGTTGCTCTTGTGCACCCGTTCAGCTCTCCCCACTGTAGGTTACCTTAGCCTTAGCTAGGCCTTCGGGACGTCTTTCCTTTGTGCCATTGTTCTTCCTTCAGCTTTCATTCTCCTTGATGATGATGCTTTGTTCTGTTCTTGCTTTTTTACTCGACTTGCTGTGCCCATGCGTGTTGATCCTGTATGGGACAGACTCTTGCGTGGTTACCCATTTCGATCATTATGCTATATGTCCCTTATTTTTCCTTCTGTGAGATCGACTTTGTTGTGGAAACGGAAGCTTAAATTATTCACTATAAGTTCATAAGTTTACCCATCCAATGCTATGGGGAGCAGCGAACTCGGGGGGGGGGGGGACTTTGTAGCTTACTTTATCTATAAGCTAGGCTTTCGGGACGTCTGTCTTTTGTGCCCACTCTGCTTCATTCCATGTTCAACATTGTTCATGTTCCTACTCATGATGCTTTTTTCTGGTCTTCTTCCGCTTTCCCGACCTTTACTGTTCCCATGCGCGTTTATCCTTTGTGGGAACACGCCTGTGTGGGGTTCCACGCTTCTGTCTACATACGGTATGTGCCCTGTACCTTCCTCTGCGGAAACGGCAGTATAAACTACCCACCTGAACTAAAAAATACGATACAAATTAAAAGGTACTGCCCGTGTCGAATCGTGTGGTGATCGTCATCGTGTTCAATTAAATAGCCACACTTTTGCTTTTCATTTTAGTGCTAGAAAGAAAGGAATTTCGTATATTTCTCGGACTATGTAGCAAGCTTATCATAGCATGTGGTTAATTACCGAAGTACTCGGGTATAAATTGTCATTGTATAAGAATATAAGTAGGTAGATGGCGCCATATTATGATACACATTCATTAAACAAATGAAAGCTACAAAATAGGTCAGGCTTGAAAACCTGGCACATTTTCTCCTACGTTCAATTGAAGTGCGCTGAGCAGGTTTCCTTTTTTTTTTTTTGTTCAGGAAAGAATATTTCGTCATTTTTACAGTCACTGTTCAGTCCCTCTTAGAAAACAAAATAATTTTCTTTGTTGCTGAAGAAAAAGAATTTATTTATGGGTAACGCGGATAAAATGAAGTTTGCGTTTTCCACCGTTTACTTAAATATCAACCATAACCAAATTTTATGTAGTATAACTTGGGTATTGGTGATTAAAAATTAGTGAATAGCATATGCAGGGTTCAAACCTGGGACCTCCAGCGAGATTGCATTGATTGCGGGTGTTTGGAAAAAAGCGATTAGCCTGTACAGGGATTGAACCTGCGACCTCCAGTGAGTAACCGATCTGACTGGTGCTCTGCCACTGAGCTAACAGGCAGCGGTATGGATTGATGCGGAGAGAGTAGAGACTTTGCTGGGTGCCGTGACGTTGTCCTAAAGGCGGGTTCACATGACAGTCATTTGAATGAGATTCCTCATCTCCGCGTCCGAATGCGTTGCCGTGTTTGCGTATATAGTACAGGAATGCAAAAGTATCGCAGTTCTATTCGCTGTAAATTTGAATAGTGACTTCACTGGCGATACTTACTGAGTAAGCCGACTTGCCGGTTGATATTTTACTACCCGTACTGCTAAATCCACAGTTATGTGTATGAGGGCTCAGCAACTCATTCGGGCGATTTGCTAAAGAAACTCATGCGTTTGACCATCGTATCAACATGCCTTTGATTAGCAAGCTCACCAACTTTCCTTGTCTTTGTCAGATAAATGCCAACAACCTTGCGATTTGTGCTAATGAAAGTTTCTGTTTCGTCTGTACATGGTCTTACTGGAGACTCAGTAGCCCAGCAGAAGTATGTTGCTATCACAGCTCCAGGGTAGCGAGCGTCCGTTCACCAGTTCAGTTATATCTACCGTTCAGAATTGTGTCACAGTCACCACACGAAAGTCAAACGCGCTGGCGACATTAGGGAACCGTTTGAAGGCGGCTTCACATTAAATTCTTCTGGCCATGTGTATAGTGCAAAGTCATGAGCGTTTTGTTGTGTGGCCCAGTCGACAGCATCTCTGCATTGGACGCCGGGGAAACCGGGTTGCACTATCGTCTCTCACAACGATTTTGCGTTGACGTAAGCTTTCCTGCGCGCGCCACCACTAAAATAAACACTACCTAGGCAAACCTAACCTAGCTAAACCTAACCTAGCCAAACCTAACCTACCCTTACCTAACCTAACCTCCTTACCTACCCTTCTAACCTAACCTAACCACCCAACCTAACCTAACCCAATCTAACCTCTCCTAACGTTATCTAACGTTACCTAATGTTACCTAACGGCTAACGTTACCTTTGTAATGGATTGGATTGGGTTGAATTAGTCGCTATGTCGCCCGTCGCGCCGCGTGGTTGCACTTGCGGCGAGTGCGCGTGTGCTAGACGCATGTGTTTGTGCGTGTGTTTAGCAGCACTCTGACGATAGCGCAACCGGGTTCTAGTCTCGAACGTTGACAACGGATTAACACTGCGTGGCTTACTCCGACAAAGAGAGGAGAGGGGAAGTACGGCGAGGAATTCTCAAATTGACGCTCACCACATAACTTAAGCTCATCCCACTACCAGATTTTGAAAAGTCTACAATTAAAGAAAAAAATATCTCGTTAGGTGTATCCACTGTATGCGAGGCAATAACTGATCATCATTGCAATTATTCTAGCAAAGCCAGCTGTGTGCGTCGAACAAACATGTGAAAAAAAATGTTTGTTGGCTCTAGCAAGTGGTAGAGAATTTTTTTGCCTGTATCTTTAAAAGTGAAGTGAATTAACCCTTGAATGCCTACCCGCTCTACACATATGTTGACATTACGTACACATCTAGTGTTATTCCTAAAAAAAGTTATGTTTAATTGAGGCACTTGAGGGCTAAAATTCAGGAAGCTTCGTACTGCCTACGGGAAACAACGAACTGTGGTGCGAACCCGCCTTTGACAACGATCTCACTTTGGATGCCAGTTTTGCTTGCCAGGTAGTGGTAGCCTAATATGAGATCGACATTGCAACAAGCAGCTGGTGTACACAGGAAAGATAAATCTGTCATAGCTACTCGCTGAGTTTGAAACAGAAGCTACGTGGCGTTCGAAATGTGATGTGTGTAAGCATCAGGAGGAGAAGATGGGCCCGACCGCAATTTTGTCTCCACGATGCGCTGTTGCCTAGGCTGCATTTAGCTTGGCAAGTCGAATAAATTGCGTTTTGCCAAGGTTTCTTTCGAAGTCGTGTTTTGTTCTTTCATTGTTTGTGTATGGTATGAAATTAGGCGTAGAACTGACTCGAGATTTGGCTTTACTTTATCAGTGACCCTTCATACACAGTTTCCTTGTATATATGCTAGATGATAGCCGTGCAGTTGACTTCACTTCAGTACAGAATTCCCGTGTAAATTTCTGGTTATACGTAGTATGATAGAACCATACCGAGTGCATTGAGCTTTTGCTACACCTTTCCCATCAGGGAGTAAAGCGTGGACCATCCCTAACAAAAATCAGGACCGCCCCTGAAGCTAAAACCATACTTCAGCTCCTACGCGTCGCCCGGAGTTCTCTAATCTTGTTGGGGATAGGCCATAAGTTAGTTAGGTCCGTCCATCCTATGTTACGGGGATTCGCGCCTCCAAACGGACCAACAAGATACCTAGGCTTTTGGGGCATCTTTTTTTCGTGTTCACTTTACTTTTTTTGGCGTATTGGCGACATTATGGAGCTCTACTCTTGTGTCCGGGTCGTGCAAGCAATGTCTGTTAGGGTATCAGAGAGTCTTACACCCTCATTGTGAAGGTTATGGCTTCGCTGCGGGCTGGGCGTATCCTCGGGGACTCCAGGTATCACTTGCATTAACTTAGTAGCATGATTTCTGGGTTGAAAATAGGTAAAATTGTATATATTAGCTGCGGAAGGCCTAACTCCTTCGTATCGTCATTTTACCCTGTACCGTCCACATCAAGAGTACGTTCCAGAAAAAAAAAAACACTTTGAAATTGAGCAATACTAGTAGCCTTAGTTGTTAAAATGTTTGCCCTTTACTACCACAAAAGGTACGTTTTACCTGTGGTGCTATTTTCACGAAATTGAATGTTTATGATTGGGACGATAAAGAACTAACTTGTGTAAGTTCTAGTCACTTTTGCGTCACTGAAATTGTATTCACGAACATCATTATGATTGCAATGATGATGATAGCATTACCGATTAAAGAAAGAATTAGCTTACTTTTAGGTTAAGGTTTTCGTCACTTGAGTGCTATTTGACAACTACGGCGCCGGTTAACCTGAATTTTCAAAGCGTCCCTTGTGTCACAGGTAGTGTATGAAACTGTTCATGCGTAAAGGTTTACCTGCTTCAATTTTTGTGTCAGATGGACGCAACATATGCTTGGCCGGTTGAATTTTTGTCATAGATGTCTTCAGCAATCATTGTGTCGACTACCCGAGGTCACTTTGTGATACATAGTTTTAAAAGCTACAAATGTATTCAGAAATGACCGCGAGATGTTCGTGTAAAAAAAATAGTTCTTTATTTTTGGAAAACCAAGAGCGGCTATAACTTTTATGCAGCGATAACGTAGTGATTTAAGAGTTAGTGCTAATAACTTTTTAGAATTATTGCATATCGTTGTATATTTATATAGTGACACACCTCCTATCTTTTAGAAAATTATTTTATGAAGAATTTTTTGATTCATACCTTAGAAACGTTAAATTAGTTTCTTGCCCCACGTATATGTCCCTTAATACCATATAGTCACACATTCCTATAGCCATTTCTGTTGCTGTTCTCGAGTATGATGTTCTGTCATGTATAGGTTGTCTGTTATTATTATACATATACCTTCATTTTCTGCTAAAATACCGTGTATTGATAATTGCTGTAAAATCTTATAGGAAAATAAATTATATTTATCTAAATAATTATTTATTACTTGCAGTGGCAAAGTGGTAAAGTGTTGCGCTTTCATTCTCAAAGTCAGGTGTTCGCTTCCTCTCCATGCAGGGAGGTGAATTCTTGCAATACTCGGGATTGTAGCGTCGGCGTTGCTAGCATTCACTTTACTGTGAGGGCCCTGGCCTAACCAGCAGTGGGGACAATAGAATGTCACAGTTTTCGCTTGAGCCTTTCGCATA
>LQNS02000140.1:4580398-4600543 GCA_001587735.2 Parhyale hawaiensis
CTCCATTGCAGCCGTGCCTCTCTAGCTGGGGTCCAGCCAACATTTATTGAAGTGCGAAGCTGATGTATGGAGTGGCTTGCTTGACTGGTAGCTATGTGCGGGCAAGTTGACTCGACCTCATCTTGGTTCTCGTACGTTCCTTGCAGAATTGCATACCGTACAGCTCCGTCTCCAACGTCATCATTCCCGTTATCATCTCTTTAGGCCATACAATATTTCTTTTTTTTTCCTATTTCATTCATCTAGGGTTTTTTTTTTTTGCATTGATACCTATTGGTTTTGCATATTATAGTTAGTCTATTCCGCTGTCATCATTTAACTATATAGTATTTTTACACACTTGCAGCTTAGGTATAGCGCAACTGGTTTTTTTTACATCCTTATTAAATCCATCATTTCTCCACCGAAAAAAGAAAGTTTGTAGCTATGTGTTTACACACCACACACAAATAATTAGAGCGGAAAATACCTTTACAACACGAAATTATGATCGATTTATGATTACGGACAGTTTTAATTTTACACATCCGACAATCCTAATGTCATCATTTAGCTATATTTAATTAATACACTGTGCATTAAAACAATACGCATTGGACGACTCAAAACATTCACACATCATGACAGTTGCTCACTCTTACAAATATGACACGTCTTTGTGAAATGACACGCATTACGGGTCAAAATTTGCGTATACAATATTCACATCGGCTGCGCTGTCGACGATGTTTCCGGTAATTTGATATCCATAATTCTTTAACGCCCTTGGCAGAAAGGATACAGAGATCAATTCTTGGTATGTCGATTATCCAAGAATCCTTGATGATCCATGTTGGATCACTGGGGATTCGCCGCGGAGGTAGCGTGCTGATCAGCGCAAATCTCTACTGAAATGTGCAGATCAGTGCAGACATCCGGCTAGTGATTAGTATGGATCAGTGCCGACAGCAAAGATCGCTACTGATCTATGTTGGATGCATAAATGCAGAGCACATATAATATCGATATTTGGTATCTATTTTTCGAGTGCAGTAATTCAATAAATTTACCGAAGAAACTAAAATTGTTTTGTTTTGGGTTAACGCCCTTTTGCAATTAGCCTTCAAATTCTCTGTTGCAATTTCCGCCTCGAGGTCATCGCTTAATACTTATGTGTTCAGTGGAGTGATTCTTTCATTTTTGTCTGTTCGTGTCGTATATTCAGTTTTATTTATTTAATGTGTATTTGATACACTCGTCATTCATACGCATATGTGTGTGTGTCACTCCCTATATATCTGCTCTTTGTTGCGTGTTTATGAAACATAGTAATATTATTTTCTATGCCTTTTATAAATGGAACAGCTCTCGCGTCTTTGTTATTAAGATTTAGTGTTTTAAGTACGGGGGTTAATTTATTTAGCACCTGTCACTTATATTCAACACTTATTATTTATTCAACACCTTGCTATTTTGTAAATATGTTTAATACCACTCTGTGTGTAGACTTATTAGTTGTATACCGCTCATGAATATTTGATACAAATATGTTTAAAATATGTTTACAGTATTTCTTTCATGGAATTTTTCTATATTTATAATCTATAGCTCTTATCAGTATTACCCTGATGTTTTTGTTGAAAATAGTTATACCTTGGCCCAAGTATTCTCCAGTAAAGGTACTATGTCTTCTTAGAATTATTTTACTTTCTTTCCTGGATTAATATCGTGTGAAAATTTATCAAGCTGTTTGAAGAAACACACACACACATTTATTACAGCCCTGCTGAAAGGGCGTTTGCTTAGTACAGTCCAATTTAGGCGCGAGATTTTATTCGCCGCGTTAGAATGGTTGCGACTCGGCCTAAAATTCCATTTTGGATGCATTTAGGTTTGGGAAGCACGTCATGTTTACCTATACTACAGCCCACAGGGAATCCTTAATCTCTGTACACATAAGGAATTTCAGTCCCATACAAGTTACTGGTAGATCATTGTGTTGACTTCTATCAGAAAAACTTAATTTTCAATTGTTTATGTATGTCACATGAAATATGGATATATCGAAAGAAGAAACCTCACGCACGTGTGCACATTTTACGGACGCCTTATGTCTTTCGGGAAGTAGCATTTTCAGGGGATTACATATATTGTTTTTGTCTCATTGAGGCCTTGTGGGGAACATCTCCCTTTCCCTCAGGGAGCACAGGAGACCCATGTGGTGTGGGTAATTCTTTTTTCTCCTTTTTTAAATATGCGAGAATGAGGGGTGTATGAAAAGTTTAAAGTTGGCTCACAGGCCACACCATACATTGACTGGACACTGAAATTGGGCCTCACGCAATTGGGCCTGGAGGCCGCTTTACGCAAGTGTTAATAAAATGAGTCCTAATTATCACAGAGACCTCAAACAATGATAAGTTTCTTCGTCATAACGTAAAGAATGCGTTGCAGAGCAGGGAATCTGAATTTACAATCATATATCTTCAGTAGGTGATATATATCACACCTTCGGACACCAAAAAAAATATAAAATTCATAATTTCTAGGAATATTAAATTTTGTAAAAGAAAGTGGCACAAAGATATTACATGTAATACACTTTAATATCACATACAATTGAGTTTTTTCCAACAACCGATTTGAAGCAATAACCTCTCACAGTAATACTACAGAATAAAATCACATAAGTAGCCATGAACTAAAAATGCATAATTTACCATGAGATAGAGATACCAGGACAGCCGTTAGAAGACATTAAAATGACATTTTGGGGCTGATACAACCCTACATCACGGGAACCATCTACAGGAGGATCATGCCATCTCACATTACTACCTAGGAATATTACGCCACTTTGTGGTTGCCTACGTTACATCACTACATGGTTGCCTATGTAACATCACTTAATGGTTGCCTAAGTTGAATCACTTTCATAGATACGTAAGTTGAATCATTCCGTGGCTGCCTAAGTTGAATGGTACCATGGTTGTTCCCTACACTACATCACGTCATGGTTGTCTGCGTTGTATATGTTATTGGTGCATCTCATCATGGTTGCCAACATTACATGATTTAATGGATTACTATGTTTTATCACTTCATGGTTGTGACATTACTTATTACATAATGCAGTGGACGACTATTTTACATCGCTTCAAGGTTGCCTTCTTTACATATCGTATATGATTTAATAGATGACTATTTACATCCTTTCATGGTTGCCGGAATTAAATTACTCCATGGTGGCCTACATTACATCACTCTACAGCTGCCTGTGTTAGAGCCCTTTACAGTTGCCAATGCTAGATCACTCTACTCCTGCCAATGCTGCATCATTTTACTGTTGAAGATGCTAGATCATTTCACGGCTACCAATGCTGTAATCACCTCACGGCTACCAATGCTGTATCACTTCATGGCTACCAGTGTTGTATCACTTCATAGCTGTCATTGCTCAGAGCTACATTACTTCGTGGCCGCCAGTGCTTCGCCATTCAGATCACTTCACGGCTGCCAGTGCTATATCACTTCACTGCTACCATTGCTATATCACTTCACTGCTTCCAATGCTAGATCATTTCATGGCAGCCAGTGCTTCATCACTTCACAGCTGCCAGAGCTTCATCACTTCATGTCCGCAAGCTGCTCCGACTCCCCTTTCAGCTCTGCTGTCTGTTCTGATCATCTCGCTTAGCCCGTACACTAAATAAATTTCATTACATCTTCATCAACTGTTTACTTGGCATATTATAACAAATCGAGCATGCCACAAATTTGAAATGCTTCTGTTCTCCAAAATGACACTGTTTATTTCGCAAACTATTGCGAAATAATTTTACTGTACTGCAAATATCAAAGGATGTCATAAACAGTTGCTGTACGTAATTACATTTCAAGCCTTAATATTTTTGTGAATTTATTGCGTATAGAAATTTTAGAACTATGTACAGGTTTGCCAGTCATAAAAGAATCAAGTCAAATAGCTAAACAAAGTATGAAAATAGTTATGGGAAAACATATAAAGATGCGTCTGCGGTACCGTGCATGCGCAGTCAGGCTCAATTGCGGCACCGAAGTCTGCTATTAGGGGCCAGTGTCCAGTCAATGTATGGTGTGGTCTATGGTTGGCTGTATAAGAAGCATTGATGCACGGTCAAACCTGTATTTTTTTAAACTAAAACGTTTTGTTAGTGTGTACGCAAAATTTTGAGATTCTAAAAATGTTGAAAATAAAGTTGAAAAAAATGCCTTCAAAAATTCCTTATCCCTTTTACTTCTTCTGATACTAAAACTTTTCATACACCCCTGTTACGTGTGTCTCACTCCGTCCACTCCTAGGAATAAAATTGTTTTGGATATGGGAGACGTGCTCCACTGGGACCAGCGTACTGTTTTTCAAAACTAACGCTGAAAAGTTCTTCTTCGAAAAATTGATGTTTCTGTTTGGTTCGTATGGGGCTAAATTTTAATGTAACTATATTGAAGCTATGCAATTCCTATAGGTTGTCCAGCTATCAAAATACCATTGCTACCAGCTATATATTTATTTGAAAATACTTAAACTGTAACTTATCTTACTTTTGCCAATTTTACTATCCCTGCCTAAGAGCTGTGGCCAATTTTAAATGGAGCTGCATGCCACCGATGTCACTGTTGATATATTTTGTTTTTGTAGACTCTACTTTTCTTCGCTTTTGAACTTCTTCCTCGCTTCTTTCCTCGTAAGTATCTTACAAATTGCACCTGCATCATGTTCATTTCTTTGCACTTCTTTTTCACTTGTTTTTGTATTAAATTTGTGCATTACTTTTTACATGCTTGCGTAATGTAGTGTCAAGTATATCTATATGTCTATTAATATTCACCAAGGTTAAATATTAGTCAGTAATTGTTCAATATAGGTAGCTTGCCATACTTTGAAAGGTAGGTATATTATGGCTAGGATGAAATTTGTTGATTGAAATATCAAGTTTTTAAAAATCGATGTTTCAGAAAATTAATTTTTTAAACATTCACGTTACTGTCAAACTACTCTGCTACCTTTTTTTTCATCTGTTTATGGCAAGTTCGTAAGTTTTTAGAACTTACGTTGTTTACTCTCGTTGTTACGAACTCCTCATCCATACTTTTAGCAATTGCTCATGAAAATTCTGCCATCCAACATTCATAGTTCGCATCTTTTACATGTCCTTGTGTGTAGTTTAGAAAATAATATTCGCATTCTTTCTTTCTGCTAAACCAGGAGATGAAGACTTCAAACCCACAGACTTGGAAAGGTAAGCATTGGAATATTTGATAGATTACATTTTACGTCCGACGGTTCTGGAGTCCTATAGAGCAGGCAGAGCCTGGGCTTCTGTTCACTAGAAACAATTGCATTATGCTAATGTTGATACTTTATTTAGTTTATGTGCATCCAACGGAAAACCGCGGCTGATACAGGGAGGTCAACATGGTAATATGTTGTAGCCATAGTCAGAGATGTGGAGTCCACAATAAACAAAAAGAAGGGGGCCAATCCTCACAAGAAGCATTTAAATTAATGCTCATACTACACAAACTCTGTCGGCAAGAGAAGCTTTCGCATCAGCATAAAATGTACTGTCACTGGTCATCATTAGAACAGATCTATACATTCAATTTCAAACAGAGAAGTAAACTGGGAACATTCAATTAGGTTTTGGAAGTACTGTCAGTATTCTGTAGCTAGGGAGACATTTTTTTCTTCTTCAAAAATCGGCGGGCCATTTCTGTGCCGACGGATAATCTTTTCTTGCCGGACTCGTGCAGCACTGTGCTGGAAATTTGGACAACACTTGTTGTTGGCTGTAAATATGTCGGGGAAAAAACAATACCCGAGTCTGAGAGCCAAGAAAGTGGTGCCTGGTATCTAGAGACGCCGTTAAAAGCGAATTACCTTAATGTCTGTGGCAAAGTTAGCTAGTAGATTGAGTCCATTTTGTAAATACTGTAGGTAATTTTCTTTCATCTCGTTAGCTAAATCTGATGCATTCACCGTCAAAACAGTTATTACTGTTCATTGTTATACTGCTTGCTCCCTCTCGAAGTGTGTATATAATATCCCCTCAATGGGTATAGGATGGGCGATATTGTTGTTAAATTCACTCACAGTTTATTTCAATCAGAAACTAAACTGTTATGCCCAATTACTTTTCGATTTCATTACTCAAGTAGTTAAGCTATGACGTAGAGAACCCATTGATATGCCACTACTTGGGACGTTTTTGAAATAAACTTCACGGCTATTAACATGATAGTTTCTGACAAGGAGAGTACCTGGCACTTCCAGCGCCTCAAGAATATTGCACAACGGTATTAATATTACAAGTTTTAAAGTATAGCCCCCAAATAAAGTGTCAGTAAACGATTATTTACAAATGTATACCTTTGTCTATAATTGTCTCCTCAGATATAAAACAATGGTAAATTTAATTAAGGCTACCATGTAGCATTTAGTAATACGTTTGCTTGTGAAAGCTGCCTCCAGTCCTGTTCTGTGTTTCAAATGTCGTAATAAAAGATTTTAGCTAAGTTAAAAGAAAAAGAAAAAATTGCCTGCCTTTTTCGCTGCCTCATGGACAAAATCGTGTGTTTGGTTTAATTAATCAGCAGACGATATTTTGTGTATTAATTTTTAGTAAGTTTCTATCTGCAAACAATGAGGGTAACTAACGAGATGACAGTGTGTTCATTTGTCCACAGCCGGAGCGACATCGACAACAATAAGCCTCAGACACATTCGGATCCCCAGCAGACGGGTACGCAATGTCCTCCTCCGTACCAACCTTCTGATCGTGGCTTGTTATACGCTGCTCCTGAGCCTAGTAGTTCTAGTGTCGGCCATGCTAGTATCAACACCAGTAACACAACCATCAACAGCATTGTTACCAATAGTAACCCAGGTGGCTCGAATATTCCTTTTTCACCTTCCGAAATCTTTGCCAGTAAGCGGGCTCTGCGATATTCGGTAGATCACGCCGAGTCCAACAGACTCAGCCAGATGTCCCTCACCCGACCTAAACGAGAAGATGGGAATGTTGGTGGTGTTGATGCACATGGACGCATGAGCGTAGCTACAATTAATGTTGGCATGAATCGTGGCTTTAATCGTGGTCATACCCTTCCCTCTGACTCTCAAGTAGATGCCAGGGGTCCTAATGGGAGTATCGTAGCTACTGACCCTAACCTTCTGTTGAGACCGAATGGTCAAGCGACGATGGTTGCTGACTACTCTAACGAAGCCAAAGGTCTTGGCTCTGCTACTGGTGCTGTAAGCTACAGCAACGGAGGTGCCACCATTGCATCTTCTGTCCACACGAGTCGTCACAAGCCCAAAGTCCCTCCTAAAGTCCCGCCGAAGCCATCGTCTGCCTCCTCAGCGCACAGCTCTTCAGCTCTCCCTGAGTATGCGAACACTAAGGTGAGGTCTGGCTGTGCTGGTGAGGTGCCCGCGCGACTCGGCGCGTCAACAGTTACGTCCAGGGCGGAGAACAAAAATTCAATTGAATACCTTTCTCCATCAAAATTGCAGTTCAGGTTCAGTCCTTCGCTATTGTCGGTTTTATTACTGTCGGTAATAAAATTTTTAACTCAATACCACTCACTTCATATATGCAACTGAAGATCCTTCTTAGTCGAGTATTCAGTTTAACCGCGCTGAAAATAAACGTTCAGCATAGATTCCCCTTCTCTCAAAGTTACAGTTAGAGTTCCTTCTGCGTTCAGAATCCGCGTGATATTCTGGTATACAATTTGCAATGAACTGCAACACATTCCTTGAATTGTTTGTTCTCTTTGAGATTGGAAGAAGAAACCTTTCGGCTAAACTGAAAATTTTTACAGAATTTGATATTCTCTTAGAGATAACTTCAGAAAATGATAATCATAATTTTGTTAACTAACCTTAGCACCTGAAGCTGTACAGAATCACGAGTGTCACTAACTTCAGTAACGGACGAAATCTTCCAATTCAGTCGCCCGACGGTTGGCCTCGTGCAGCCCCTCACTTCTGCCAGAGATCCCCTTGTTGCCAAGCTGCACCTGTAATGTTGGCTCTACACCGACATCACTGCCGCTGTTGTAGACTGTGATGATGCAGGCACCAAGACTTTACTGATCGCTAAAGCTAATTGACTGTTGTTACATATACTGGTAGAGACACCTGTAGTGTTGGCTCTATACACCGAAGTCACTGCTGCAGTTGTAGACCGATGATGCAGGCACCAAGACCTTACTGATCACTCCAGAAAATTTACTGTACCATTACGTTTATAGACATTCGCACTGTTGGCTGTACACTGACCTGCTGTCGCGGGCTATTATTATTTTGGTTCCCCCGATAATTAGCTTCCATGTAGTATAGAGGCACTTGTAGTTTTCGCTGCTTACCGAGCTCTCAGGATATATATCCAACTGTTTACATGCATCCTGACTCTAATGCTGGTCCTAGATTATTGACTGCCAGAACCTGACATTAGCAGTTATGCTTAGTTACAGCTACTTTGATGTTATATAGAAGCACGGTATATGTGTGAACAATCTTAACCGACTTAACTGCGTTCCATATTGAACGCACTTTGAGCGATGAAGTTTAATGTACACAAATACCCACTTGTTCAGCTACATTATTTCGTTCTGACTGCATGGATGCATGATACTGTTGTCCAATAAGTACTCGAGCAACTCCGAGAGTCTAGGCCACGGAGATGCCAAGCTCCTTTTGGGGCCGTGACTTGGCCGAAAAGTTGCTATACGAGTACACTTATGTACCTCTTAAAGGCCACGCCACCATCTATACCCGTGGCCATAGCTCGTTATTAATGTTGAACCTGCTTACATAAGGTATAGTGACGTTGTTGAGGAAGCAGCTATATACCCCATAGATGAAAGAAAGACGTACAAAATGGAAGCTCTTTATTATCGGCATTTAGCTATGGGGCCAAGTTAGTTAGGACCTCCCTTCTGTATGTAATTACCTTTAGCTAAGCCTGCCGGACATCTCTCGTGCCCACTTTGCTTTCTATCATTTCACATTGCGTTCTAAAAGTGTCCTGTTCTTCCTTTTCTCCTCCGACTGGCGGGACTCTAGAACTACTTGATCCAGTGTGGCATCACCCTTATGCTAGGGCCCGCGTTGCTCTAGATAAAATTCACGACCCCCCTCCTCGCGAAGTACCGTTCGCCGTGATCGATTTTTCCTTGGGAGTGAAGTTATTCAATTCTTGTTGCTCTTGCAAACTGAGCTTCATCTATGGCCACTTACATCAATATTGAGACAAAAGAATGAAGCACTTGGGAGCGACACTCTGGCATATATCCATTCCCTTACGGGTTCTATATCATGTTGGCCTCAACAGACTCACTACTTGAACGTACATCTTTGTTTTATATTTGACTTCATTGCATTCCTCCTAGCTGAATTTACTCTGCATTGACATCTGAACGCTCAGTAACGCTGAAAATTTTCCCCTTGGAGGACATCTAGACACCATTGCTCTTTTTTTTTTACGTAAATTATCACTGTACACTAATCGTACTCTTTTGGCGTGAACTTTATCTTTAGCTTTGTATTCATCACCACACACTCCACACTTGTACATACACTGTACATCCATCTCTTTATTTTTTATTGCGACATTGCAGGATATTTATCTCTGCAGCATACATTAGACACGATGTTTGCTGTGCCTTGCACTTGTCCTAATTGCAACTACGCAGCACCGTACAGATTACGTAACTAACAAGCTTACTGTCCACAAAAAATGCACAGTAATATATAAGCATAGAATGCATCGCACCTTGAGTGGAACACCTGTCGACGGCACCGCTCATAGCCGAACGAACATTGATGCACGCACTTTACACACGTACGGTAACTCCTCCGTTACGTCACTTTTCTTTATGTGTAGAACTTCTTTGCGCAAGTTTGTACCGAAAAGTAAGTAAATTTATCCAAGCTAGCTTTCATTGGTCGAAACTGCAAGCCTACCACGTGATGAAACTCATTACGGTTTCAAAAGATCAGGGCCCGCGTCGATTTCTAATCCATGGTCATTTTAAACATTGCCGGGGCCTTTAATTATTGCGCGGAATTTTTTTGTTCTGTTGAGTAGGTACCATTGGAGTTCACTCAACTGTGAAATCCTTCGCTCTGAGCAGATAACTATTGTTATGGAGCCGGAATTAAACGCGTACTTAACCAGAATCTGTGTATTGGTTATGTATTCAGTGAAATTTATAAACAAAAGCATGATTTTTCTGGAGATTCCATTGATAAAACTTTCAGTAAAAGTGATTAAAAGACAACGCTTGACAACCGAGGAAAGACTACAGGGCAGCTGGCATGGTGGAAACTGGCTTATTTCATCGCCAAGGGCTCTGTACATCCCGTGCCGAGTCCTGATACCTTGATGCCAACCTATCACACGACGGCCACATCCAGCACCCTAGACTCTCCCCTATAGAACTAAAAGAAAAAAAAATTGTGTAGTGTTAAAGGCCCCCGTCAATGTTTAAGATGACCCCACAAAATTTATCATGTGCCCTAACTTTTTTGTGTAAGTTACTTATACTTCAACTTTATAGGGCTAAATTTACCCAGTTCATATTACCATCGAGTATTCACTTTTAACAAGCTTGGCCCTGAAATTCTGCTATTTTATGGAATAGCAATTGGAATAAAAGCTTACATAATAAAACAAATAGCAATGTTGCGTTCAGTGGGTATAAAGGCTGGCTTACAATGTACGACTTATGTCGCACAATATCCTATTTCAAGACTCACTATTTCCCCTACACATTGACATCTTTTAGCTTGGCTCGACGTGCTGCAGTGTGCGAAAACTCACTCAACTGTGGAATAATTGTGACTCGTACGCAAAAACTATGTGAAAGTCGAGTTTTTAAGTTTTCGTACTCGAAATCAGCAGCAAAAAAAAATTAGTTCTGTGGTTAACAGTGAAATTCAGAGATCATGGGGAAAATCTTGACGAGTGGCAGCTGTATTGCAGTACAGTGTTGCGCTCAATCGATACATGAGATATATCGCAATTCATGTTAGAGACGTTACTCCCAACAGAAAAAAAAATGCACTTGCATTCAATGTACATCAGCTATGCTGTATGTTAAGTCCGCAGTTGAGGTCTTTTGACCGTATGGTCTTACCCAAACAAACTGTAGAATACCCTTCCAGATATGTTGTGGTTGATAATTTCATCCGCCCACGAAAAAGTACTGCGTTGTTCTGGCACATTTACTGCAAACGATTATCACTTTTTTCACTCCTGATGGAAATAGGCTAGTCTGTCCACACTTCGACTTGTCTACTATTATTTAATCACACCTCTCACTGAAATGTACCCTGCGCCTCTTTCTTTGTGGGCTTCTCTCCTCACAAAGCCTCCTGAACTTGGCGTAGCTGAGGACTCTCTCCGTGCACGAGAGCAGTTGTTGATATCTGCGATTTTTCCTCTCACCTCCTGCGTTTTTGGCCTTCGGTCCTAGTAAGTATCAAGGAACTCGTGACCTCAAGGACAGCTACAAGGTTGGTGAGTTTAATACATTGCTGTAAGTTGACTGCTTTGTCTTAATTAAGGCTTGTGGCTTAGTACTATCTAAGCCATCTGGAACATTGGTGGGTATCTTCCGTTGCTGTAATCTTACCGCTTTGTATAAATGTTACTTTTTATAGTCGAGGGTTTTGGCTTCCGTTACAGTTATATAGTTGTAATATACATTTTCTGTTTCTTGTGGGTCTGATATAATCAGACTCCCTGTTTGATGACAGCTAGAAGTTTGTTGCGACGCAAAGAGTTAAAAAAAAACATTATTGCGAGGCTGAACATCATCAATATGATATTAAACTGGCTTGCTAGACTTACAAACCTCATATAGTTCTTTTTCCGTCTCATCTTCATCTTGGCATAAGAAAATGCTTCTTGTCTCCGTAAGAGTTCTAAGATACGAGTATGCCTGTTGAAACCATACCGGCCAAATCATGTTCCCTAACTATGTACGTCCGTAAATATAATGATGTTTTGTTTCGAAATAATGAAATGCTTTGGGAGCTTCGCAGTCGCACAAGTGCTTCGAGACTCCATCTTAATTGTTCATGGCTATTTCATCAAAAAATGTGACTCGCCTTCTTTACTGCTAACATTGCAGATTACTATACAGTATACATGCCATCATGTACGCCAAGTACATCCTGCTTTTCAATTCAAATGGGTCGCCTTATTATTTGCTCTCTGTGACCTTTTTGTGGTCGATGGCTGTACTTACGGGACATCCATATTTATCTAGAACAGTTACTTTCCTGGGCAGCCCGTAGCGTAACCCTTCATCTTTGCCTCTCTTCCTCGACCTGGCGCAAATTTTATTCTTGAACAGGGACGACTAGTGGCTGCTATAAAAATGGCGGGGTGTCGCACAGGCCGCACCAGGCTATCTCTAATTCATCAATGAATTATTCGATGGCTACTGACTCACTGTAATGTCAGAAGCCATTTTCTCGTTCCTGAAATAATGACAATAATCGGAGCATGGCACTTGCTGTGCGGCTTCACTACTTTGGCTCTTGAAGTGCCATTTTGAACATCGCAGTGGCGATGCAGTTTTTATTTTTTAGTATATTATGTTGAACGCAAACATTACTCTCGTGGATCCCGTTCAGATGTGGTATAGGCCTCATCCCTTAATTGCCTGTTCATGCTGCTAATTACGTAACTTTTTATTTACATTATATTAACTCCCACCGTTATGAGCATCAATTCATCACGTTACAAATACATAGTGTTCTTCGTACAAAAACTTATTTTTGTTTGGGACGTTGAAGACTCAACCTAGTAAACTTTTTGGTAGTTTTATCGTCATGCATCACGCATTCTCGTAGCAGCAATGTTCATACACTTATAGTTGTATTGTCATCGTTCTGCATCATACTTGCGCATGGTTTCATTTAAATCCATTCCCACTGCTTCACCATCATGTTTGTAGCTTACCATGTATATATAAGCTATTGTTTGTCACTGTCATTCATGCATGTACCTATCATTAATGTAGTAACTTGTACATTCTAATGCACATAGAAGTGCGTCCTATCACTTCAAGTACAATTATTAGTGCGATGATAGTTATAAGTAGGTATTTTATTTGATTTTAATCAGTAAATCTTAGTAACCGCTACTATAATGTCAATATTGGATATGCCTTGTACTTGCTTCTTTTAATCTCATTAGCTCTTGCAACGGAAGTAGAAACCACGGGCCGGAAGAACGTGTTGCGCTCGCATTAAGATAAAAGAGTTCCCACCCTTACTTACGGGTCGCCGAGGTTGTCACCCTCTTATGTCCCACGTTGCTCCATATGATGCGATACCGTATACAGTATAGCCAAGCTTTCACTATATCTCTGCATAGCATTCACTACGGTACATCATATATTGCACTCTGCCTACCGTGTCTACGCTCGATTCACATGTTCCTAGATTCATATTCATGCACATTTACCGTCTTCGCGTACCTACTGTTTTGAGATTCTTTACCACAGTATCGCTACTAAATTTCTTGAAGCAGCTACTCGATTTTACTCTTTATTTTGCTATGTGGATCGACGTTTTATATTCGGTATTAAGCTTTGTGCAAAAAATTTAAAATATCACCTTGAGGCTTTTAGCATCTGAAATATGCTTTGGCAATGCTGTATTTCTTCTTCAGTTTTACATTTGTTTTTGTACTCTTATAAATTTTCACAGAAAATCATGCCGGTTGTTTCATTTTGGATTTATCTTTATCTGAGGTCAGCTCTGGCTGCGATCCAGACCGTACTTACATCCATTGATTTCTTCAGGCTGTTTGTTGTGCGTATTTTGAACTCTTTGCAATTGGACCTAACCCATTCATTGTATTGCAGATATCGCCAACGGCAACGGTAACGCACCGATCCTCTCAGGACTTGAGAAACCTCCCAAAGACCATCAGCAGCTCTACCAGCACCCAGAAAAGAGATGAATTTCAGGGCCCACCGCCACATCCACAAACCAAAGAACTTTCTCAACTCTCGTCAACTCCACAAAACAATTCTACTCTCGGTAATAATCAGTCCACCGTGTCCCTAATTAAGCAAGAACTTGAAAACAGCGTTTTCGGTCAAACTCTTCGAGACGCATCCCTGAAACGTGGCATCAACTCATTACCGCATCCTGAGCACCACCAACATTTACCTCGAAATCTTCAGCAGTATTCCTACCAACAGCAGCCATCTTCACTACAAGACCCAGTTCAATACAGTAAACAAAAAGATCAGTCTCGACACCCAGAAATGAACTCGTTAAGATATAACCAAGGCCAACAAGAAAGTCTTGTCGGTAGTGATGCTCTTCTTTCAAATGGTTCGTTTGCTCCCTCTGATCTTCACACTTCTGATACTTCTGCCAACAATGAAAATATGGATGAGAAACTCCTGAGTTCGATGCCAGGCTCAACGAACGATCCTTCTCGCACAATGGTAATGGTTGAAATACTCCGTAATAACGTTCGAGAAGTTGGGATCGACGTTGGCAAAGAGCCGTATTCTTCCCTGCAAAATGTTGGAACTCCTAAGCCCCAGAATGAAGTGAAATCTACACGTGCTCTGTCTGGTGATCAAGAGTCAGAAATGGACAAGAATGACTCTGCTCAAAATGTCCACAACGAAAAAATATCTGCCTCATTTTCAACTGATAATCAAGTAGTTGATGAAAGGTTCATTGTTACAGTTAGAAATTCTGACCTCAAAGATCGTCAAAATCAAAATTCAAAATCTCCGCAGAAAGGTAAGCTTCGATCTCTGTGGAATCGCATGCTCTACAAAGACCCTGATCAATCTTCTGCTGCTAAAAGTAAGCCTAAGAAAGACGACGAAAACCTAAAGAAAAGGCTAGAAATTGAAAGGGCGTTGCTGAGCATTTCGAGCCCCATTCCGTCACCTTTGGTTAGAGATTCTAACCATCCTGAGCGCGGCTTATGCTACGATAACCCTGCATTTACACATGCTTCTGGGAATACCGCCGAGCCCAACGCCATTCGCAATCCTGATCCGCCGTCAAGCCAGACTTCCCTCAACAGCCCAACGTCTTCTTCTTCCTTTTTCGACGACTCGAACATGAAAATGAAATCAACTTCATCGCAGACTAATATCAACATTCATCCAATCACGTCCATCGTTCAGCGGAAGGCTTCCAACGTTAGTCTTAACTTGAGAGGAAGCAATCCTTCCTTAGCGCAGCCGATCCATCGTACATCTAGCGGGTACATCACCACGTCCAGTATCTCTCCTCGAGCTGTTGTGGAAGTTGCTAAGGCCTTACGCGCTCGAATGCAGGAGCAGCAGAAAGAAAAAGAAGAAATGCATCGCCAGACAATTGAAACCAGTAGCATCCGTCATAGAGTTCCTTCTCTGAACTCCGTACACAATACTGGAGCTAACAACATTGCTGTGGAGAATCTGACTTCTTGCCATTATTCTGGGTCGAGCCAAACGCTGTCCCAGAAGTACCCGTCCCAGAAATCTGTTCTGTCTTTGGTTAGTTCTATCGAAGCCACTACGTCATTTATAGATGATCCATCGACAAAGGGCAGCTTCGACCAAGGATCACGGAATACATCATTGCTTCATAGTTCAGCAGTAGACCTTCATGATCGGGATCACACTTATCTTGGTTCAGGACATGTTCCAAATTACTATGGATCCTCGGAAAACAACTATACAAGTTTGCAGACCACTCCATCGGCTGATTTCCACAACATTGCTGGGGACGATCACGGATTCACATCACTCGGCTTTGAGAACCGCGGGATTGCATCTCGTCAACCTTCATCTAGCGTTACAAAAATCAAGATTTCCAACCATCAGCAAGAAGCAAAGCTTCCCGAAAGTGCGACTTACTCATCGCTTGTGCCTCAATGTAACGATAGAAATATCGTTTACGCTGAGCTTGCGTTTCCCCAGAACAGCACCAAAACATTTAAGATTTTCCACCCTAATGGGTCACAAGAACCTCCCCATGCTCAAAATCATCCATCCAGCTACTCAACACTACAGTTCCCACCTCCATCACCTGCCTTCACTGTTAAAAAGTATGAAGAAATCCATATTTAGAACTTACAAAGTTGGTACCACCATCATACTATTCCCTCGCTCGGCACATTGGAGTTCCTCTCCATATTGTGGTATTTTTATAAGGAGTGCATCAGCTTGAGTTGTGATTTAACGTTTTTAAAGATAGCAGACTCGCTTGAGTCTTGTGTGTGTGACTTGCCCTGCATATAGTAAAGAAAAACTACCGTTGTGAGACATCTGTCCATCTTCATGTATTATTGTCAAGGTTTCCGGTGTCTTAGATGTCTTAGAAAACAAGTGCGCGTGAAGAACTACTAATCCTTTAACTCAGTAGCTGGTTCGCCCAGCTCGAATGAGGCGCTGGAAATCCCAAGAGCATGAAATTGTAGTGTTAGTTGGAGAAAAGTTGTATTGTATTCAGCTGCTGAGATAATGTGCTTTTAAATAGTTTGGAGATATTTTTACGATGTAATCTGCTTATATTAGGAAAAAGAATTGTGAGACGTGCATGTAAAGAGAGCGATAAAGAGAGAAAGAATTTGCTAATGATCTTTCTACAGTATCTTCTCTTTTTATAAAATAACTCGAGAAAAGTCCCAAAAATATGTATCTTAGGTGTAGATGGTTTACGATGTTTCATGTAACTTGCATTCATCTTCTACAACGTAATTCTGCGTGGTTTTGGATATTTTTCAACATAACAGCACGTTGTTGTCCAATTTACTCTGCTCTGCAACTGAAGACTCCAAAATTTCATAAACTTGGCGTGTTTCTTCTGCGTAGCCACACATCTGGGACCGCTTCAGATTTTGAGATTGTGTTTTGGCCTTGTATTTCTAGGTACGCCCAGCGCTCTATTTATGAATGAGTCTGTGACGCGGTGTTAAAGAGGAGATACACGCTAGTCAAGAGAACAAGCTTCCTCATCTCCGCGTTCGAATGCGGTGCTGTGTCCATTTAAATAGGAGAATCTTGCAAAGAATTTTGAGTTAAAATTCCCGTCAAGTTTGAAGAGCTGCCCGAACATTACCCGTGCCACATGCTGCGGAAACTGAACTCACGACTAGCATTTTAATACCTTCGTTAGTGAACTCACAGCCGGCTTTATGACGACTCAACCAAACGTGCGGATGATTCGCTGAGGACAGTCGTTCCTTTGATTACGTGTGCCACCCTCCTAAATATTGAGAATTTGGCTCGCAATGGTCCCAGATGGCCGGGGCGTTGTTTTTTGTCATATTCTGCTTCTGAACTCGTTACTACTGCTACTACTATTCATCTTTTTATTTTCAATACTCGACGTGCTGAACTTGTTGTTGGTCACTGAGCATCTCCATTCCCTTTATGGAAGAGTGAACTTCTATTCCACGTCTTACCTTAAGTTTATCTCTAATTTTTTTTAGCAATTGCGGAAGTATTCTTTAAAAGAAACGGCATTCCTTTTCTGTTTGTTTCAAGTTCCAACTGACGCGTCGTTCCGAACTTGGCTTGAGTTTTAGTCGTTGCATTTATACCTTGATCTCATTTATCTAACAAGGCTTTAAATTTCTTATCTATCATTGGTGTGGTGTTTCGCTTCCCTTCTTTACCCGTCCAGTCACACAGTAAAATCTCTTATCTCACTGCGGAGTAGCTAACTTTTCAACTTTGGCATCCAGACGTTCATCGGTTCACCGGAGTGTAAGTTTTTTCCTCTTCAAGCAGCTGCTTAGCTTTCATAACAGAAAGTTTTTCCCTCAGTACAGAGTGCTCCTCTCACTGTATTCGTACCGTACTTCAGTACTACAGATGGAGCTCCTATACACTACTCGATCGGGTCATGTGGAGACTCGCCATAGCTGACCTTTATTTTGCCTGTACAGTCGCGCTACGCTAATCTTAGACACTAAGCCGATTTACTGTAACGTATGTACTTTTAAGAAGAATTTTAAATATGCACTGTCCTGTTATTTTTTCAATCCACACGATGTTTATACCGTAACTTATGAACGTTTTGTGATGTTCAGTGTAGCTCAAGGGTAGCGTACTATTGGAGCGTCGCCTCTAAAATCTCTAAAGCTAACGTGTGCGTGTTTTGTTTAACGTTCTCTTTCTCTTCTATTTTTCGTGTTATCAATCGTCTGTTTCAACGAATGCAATGTTCAATATTAGTTTATTATGACCGCAACAACTCCGAATCCTGCGAATGAAATGATAAGCGTTAGTTATAAGAATAAGCTAAGGCGAGGTATGTGATCATTCGGAGCTATACTATATCTTAATCTTTTCTAGTTTTTACAGCCATTAAGTTTGTACTGTAAAGTAGTGTACTTCTAATTTACTAATTTTACTTTTTTCGTGTGTTTCATCACTGTTTTTACGTATCCATACTTTCATTAGTTTACTCATTTAATTGAGAGAGACAAAAAGGCTAACTTTCACCTGTGTATCCCATTGTGTTGAACGGTAGAAATGACTCGCTGTAAGCTCAATACACAACAACATTGACGGGAATTCACAGAATCTCACTTTCACGATAAGGAAAATAGAAAAGTTTTTCTTTCAGCTGACTGGTGTTGGGGCGAAGTAGAGGAAGAGGTCTTTCTTCTCGTTGGTTGGGTGGCGGCAGAACAGCTACGGATACATTTAGTTGCTTGCACGACCGATGTACAACTTTTTCCTCTGACTTCAGAACTGTCGCGTTTTGAGTGACGAATAAACTGACCTCACACGTCGCGTGTCCTGTGCTGCCGTCCCTATTCGAATTTGTATTGAAATATTCAGGTCAGGCTCTTGCTGTGTTTTACACTTTGTTCCCGAAATAACTATATCCATGCGCGGTTCTACGGGAGATAGCTTTTATCTCTCATTTTTCTTCAAACGTTTCCCAGATCAGATCTCGACAGAACTTGTGACTTTGGTTGAACATTCTCGATGTTCACTCGAGCTTATTTCTGAGCAGGCTGATCTTGACAGCTGCATGTGAAGACAGATTGATTTAATATTCAAATTGTGCTACATTTTTAGAACACCCTGTGTCGTATGCGTATTCTACGCTGCTGTGATACATCGTTGGGAGTATCGTTACTTGCATTTTTTTATTTTAGTATATTATTCGATGGGCTTTCTTTCTTTCTTTCTTTCTTGCTTTGCCAAAAACTGGCCGTCTTACTACAGGAAATCACATTGTTACTCTTAAATGTGTAGCTGCATATTGTTTTTTTTATGAGACGATTTGTTCACGAGTTGCTGCTGAACGTGGTGCTTCATTTCATGCGTGTGTTGTTCCGTTTTTCTGGCTAGCTCAAATTTGAAACTTGACGTAGAGCACAGTTCATTTACTACAGATAGTTACGTCAGCTCTTAGGGAACACCCTTTCGCCCAATCTTAGCCAATCAGCGACCACCGTGACTGGCGTCAATTTCAGCCAATGGGCGACTGCCACGTCACTTTGCTGGTGTAAACAAATGAAGCCGCGCGCGGCGGCTCCTTGTACTGCAGTATACCAGAAAGGCTTTCCCGCCAATTGTTAATCATTTATTACCTCAAATTGGAATTACCCATACTGGCCATAGACTTAATTACATAAGTAAAGGAAAATAATAGAACATAGATTTGATGTATCTTGATTTTTTGTGTATCTTGATTTTCAGCGCCATAAAAGGAACTGAGAAAATCATCTGAAAATGTTTGCCTAACTTGAAGCGAATGCTTTGCGGAGAATAGAATGATTTGCATGAGTTTAAAAAGACAAAATTAGACGATTTTTGTTCACCAAGAAAACTTTGCATTTCAACAAGTTATAAAGTAGAATGTTATACACACATAATAAGCGCAATAGACTGCAACTGAACAATTTTACCAACGTTTATGTAATAAACAATCGCGACACACACTCAACCTCTCCCACACACGATGCCATATAGGAAAATACCCAAGAGGCCTCTGCCCTGGCAGCACTAGTCTGAACCCTGGACATTCTCGGTGATGGTAACTGATGGTAATTGTGTACGCGCGATGCGGGTGCATGTACGCAGTGCCGTGACAGTTTTGACAGTGTATCGGCT
>LQNS02000140.1:4687502-4698025 GCA_001587735.2 Parhyale hawaiensis
GTTTTCAGGATGTCTCTTCTCCCTGAGATGTTCAGTAGCTGGTCATGGGTTGTGACTGGTAGTACTATTGCAGGCATCTTAGCTTATTGTAACTTACCTCTTGGATTCTTTGGTGCAGGCATGAAGAAAAATAATATAGGTAAGTGCCTTTTAGCTCTTACTTTCATTTTTGCTGTAGCTGTTGGATACTATTTCCATGTGCAAAATTTTCCAAGTTATGCTATGTAGTTAAAACTGTTCGGGGCAAATGGCAATAAGCAATAAAGTCAGTTTGGAGGAAAAAATTATTTCGGCCCCACACATTAATTTTTTAATTTAGAAAAAGAATACAAATACTGAAATGACCGCAAAAATGAAAAAAATGCTCGTAAGAGTTTATGTGGTTATTTCTTGTTCCTGGTGACTGATTCTATCTCTCCTGAGGCCAAAACTATTTTCTGCCCCAAAATGACATCGCCATTTGCTAAGAACGGTGCTATAATATGCAGACTGCTTTACTTGCCAAACAAATTTCCCATTTCTGATTGATGAGTGTGGTACGGTACTAAGATTGTTGCTTATAACTCACCTCTGTAACTCACCTCTGCAGCCCCCAAAGCCCAGGCAAGCCAAGAGCAGGCCAGCAAGAGTAGGGAGGCAAACACGGCCCCTCGCGCCGGCACCAACAAAGAACACACACGCATGCACAGCCAACGAGTCGGAGAAGTGCGCAGTTGGCCATCGAAAAACCAACAAAAACAACACACACCCCTATGGATGGTCCTCCAGGAATAACAAAAACAGAAAGGGCATGCGGCACCAGGCAAGCACCACCAAGGCAGACGGCTAGTCATTATTAGTGACTATCAAGCCATCAGACTTTGCGAGCACCATCAGTAATATTGATAGGGCATCAGGGGTAGCTACCAATGTGTAGCCCAAGCAAGTTGGGCAACTCTTAATGGGGGAACAAATACAAACAGCAGGGATGACACCCCAAAAACCCCACAACAGCAACACCCATCAACCCCACCACAACAAACAAGACCACCGAAGTATGCACCGCGAACATGCTTACTGTAGCTTACTGTACTGTAACTTGTAGCTTACTGAATTATTTTTTTGCAGATCTCCTCAGAGATGCTCCTCTGAAGAGCCTCACAGGTGGACAGGACTTGAAAGCTGAAGATTTATGGCGCGAGGCGGGAGCTGTTGTTATGGCAGTGCGGCGACCCGGATGACACTTGTGCAGGGAGGTGAGTCTCAACTGTCACAGTTCGAAGTGTTAACCTTAACTTTTTTGTTTTCTTGATACATTTATGCATCATCAATTGGTACTCCATAGCTACTGTGGGTGAAACTAATATTCTTGCACTACCTATAACAATTTTATGTACTGGTATTAGAAGTGTGCCAAAAACCGCTTTTACTGCTGATGCCAACAGCTGGTAATTGGTCGATACCGTACCAGTATATCAATACATAAAGATCACCTACACTTTGCCTAATTCTTGTAGTTACCCATCACTTTGAATGTGAATGAACAGATTGTTGCAAGAAACTAGCAATGGATGGGAAGGACTTGTGATAAGCGCATTTCAAGTAGATATTTTGGCAAAGTTGCATTGTATAGGTTACCTTAGCCATTAGCTAGGCCTTTGGAATGTCTGTCTTTCATGCCCACTTCACTTCCTTTAATCTTCATCTCCTACTGATGGTGATTATTATTATATTAAGTAGTTTGGGGCCTCCATCTCCACAACTATGGCGAGCTAACAGGAAGAAGCATGGGACGTATAACGACCCTACTGATGATACTTTGGTCTGTTCTTCCTCTTCATTCCCAACTTGCTGTTCCCATGCGCATTGACTCGTGCATGAGTTTCACGTTTCTCTTGAAATTCTTTGTCCCTTCTTTCTTACTCTCTTTAGATCACAGTGTAGCTACCCTGTGGGTAGGGAGTCTTAAACTAGACAACTACTACATACCTACCTACTACTGTGGCAAAGCGGTGGCAACAACATATTCCAATACCCGTCTGAAATTTTCTCAAAGTGTAATAGCGATGGAGGCTCCGTTATAGTGTGGGGTGCTTTTTCCTACAGGGGAGCAATGAAGCTTCAGGAGGTACAGGGCAGGGTTCACCAAAAAAGGCCTCTTGGTACTTTTTGTCGGTTTTACTAGTCTGGCAATTTTCAACCTGGTAAAATCTTGCTAGTTGGTAACACCTGGTGAAACATTAAAATGTAACTATAAATAAAACCATGTAAATACATTATCATTTGTCATTCTCCTAAGTTGTTACTAGTAAGGGCACAAGAAGTAACAAAGGTAAGATGCTTATTCATCAAGTATCATTTACAGAGCTGGGGTTCAGTATTTTTTCTGTACCACCGATTTGGTAGTTAAAAATAGGGTCATTCGTTTCGGTATTTTGGTATTTTTCTAAAAAATATATCAAATGATTCGGTATTTTTATTAAACCTTCATGCCCGGGCCCCCACGGACAGAAAGCATAACCCAAATGAAGCACTTAGCAACACGGGGAAGCCCAAAACACTGCTAAAGGCAATCCAACAAAAAACCATTTCCATCTGACTTGAACGCCTGCAAGCCAACACAACTGAAAGCCAATGCCAGCAATGAGTTCCAGACCCTAACAGATCAGGGTATGAAGCACTGACCGAACTGATTAGTTCTGCACGTAACATACGCCAACGTGAAAGAGTGTGCACCGACCGCAGCACGTGTAATTCTCCTAGAGACTTTGAGGGCCGGGACGGAAGAATACAACCAATGCCTCTCACAAGCAAAATTAAGGAAATGATCAATGATGAAAATTTTGGTTTTCACTTCCCAAAATTACTGTGCCATACCCAAAGTGTGGAGCGTCACATTAAGCTTGTGACTGAAGCATCCTTGTCTGTTTGTGGTAAAAATAGCAGAGAAAGATTTATTCAGAACAAGCTGAAAGCAAGATCGGTGATGCCTCATTTCAACACCAAGTCTGAATCTAGACCAGTTGACTAAATTCCATCAAATAAGGTTGGGTGGTTGGGATGGAGCTAGGGTGGGGCTCGACACTGAGGGCCTCTTAGCAGCGAGCCCAGGGTTGGATTGCTGCCTTATTATGGACATTCATTAATTCTAGGCAGCATTCCAAGCAGACAACCAGTTAATATTTAAACCACTTTTTTCAATTTTTTTCACTTTAATTAAATGGGGCAAAATTTCGTAAAAGATATGGAAAATACCCAAAATCTATTAAAATTAACAAAAAAGATCAGCTTTGCGCAATATCTTACACTTGTTTAAATTAAATACGGCTTTAATGCTGGCATCAGGGGACCCAATACTTCGTATTGGCAGGTGTTGCCAAGTGCCAAATGGTGTTTTGGTTATTTNATTAAATGGGGCAAAATTTCGTAAAAGATATGGAAAATACCCAAAATCTATTAAAATTAACAAAAAAGATGAGCTTTGCGCAATAGCTTACACTTGTTTAAATTAAATACGGCTTTAATTAAATCAGGGGACCCAATACTTCGTATTGGCAGGTGTTGCCAAGTGCCAAATGGTGTTTTGGTTATTTTTAAAAATTCTCAAAAAATGAGTTTACTTTGCTAAAATTTGAAACTTTGACCCCAATGCGCAACATCTAAACATTATCTTAGGCCCTTCAAATTTTAACACATGTATTTTATCACCATTTGGCATGTTTTTACAGGTGTTGCCAAGAAAAAATAGAAAAAAAAAAAATTTTTTTCGATACACCCTAGCACACAGCCTGCTGGCCGAACAACAACAGACGTGACTGCCAGCAGCTAAAGCCCAGACCGGAGAGGAATTCTCCAACACAGGTAGCAAAAAAGGATAAAAACATCTGTGGACAACCTCACTGTCACCAAATACAGAATTCACCGTTCGGTGGAGCCCAATCTTAGTGGAAGTACATGGCACCAGTTGCCTAATATGCCGCTCAAAAGTAAGCTTATCATCAAAGACAACACCAAGAATCTCCAATCATCAAAGACAACACCAAGAATCTCCAATCATCAAAGACATCCCCAAGAATCTCCAAGGAGCTAAACCCCTGAAGCAAAGTGTCATATATATATGTCGAGATGTGGATGCTGCGGTACAAGTGTATGAGACCGACTGATAATCATCGAATTGGTCTTACTGGCATTCTTCTTCATACTCCAGGTCGGGCATCATGCGTTATTACATGACAACTCCCTATTCAGAGACTAGGCGACAGCTTTACGCATGCGGGGAGCAGGTGTCACTGCTATCAAAGTGGAATTGTCGGCTAGTATAAATGTCACTAGTGTACAGTATGAACTAGAGCACTCTGAGAGCGCATACCTCCGCCAAGTGAGGCAACAGTAGCAAAAAATTCAAGTTGTTTCTGAAACAATAATTTTCTTTGTATAAACTCCAAAATCTAATCATTTGTGCCTTTTGATATTAATAACAGCTTGTTCAATTTTCTTGAAGATCCGTTCATAACTTTTTGAAATTCTACTGTTAACAAACGTAATGACAAACATAAGTCAAACATACAAACGAACCAACCGATCTGCACCAAAATTTGATCATTTATGTCTTTTAACACTACTGACAAACCATATAAATTTCATAAAGATCCATTCATTATTTATTGAGTTATTGTGCTAACAAGCATAAAATTAAAAATAGTGACAAACGAACGACCGAACCAACGGATCATTACCAAAATTTGGTCATATACTCTTTGTTATATACCTAATAACTCACGTTAATTTTATCAAAATCCATCCATAACTTTTTGAGTTATGGCATCGAGAAAATTGAGGCAGACAAACAAACAAATGGATGGACATATCTTTACTAAAAGTTAATCATCTGTTCCTCCTAACATACCTAGCAATTCCTGTAAATTTCATCCAAATCGGTTTATTACTTTTTGAGTTATTTTGGTGACAGACAAATAGACAGACAGACAAACACGACGAAAACATACCCTCCTTGGCGGAGGTAATAACAGCGGGCCAAGCACGCTACCCTGAGGGATGGCAGACTCCACCGCGACTGAGTCACTCAACACGCCATCAAAAGACACACCCTGCGTTCGCTCAGAAACAAAATCATGAATGATTGACAGAACCCTTCCACCCACACCAAACGACTCAAGCTTGTATAATAGACTCATGTTGTTGACCCTGTCAAACGCCGTGCTAAAGTCCAGCTGTACAATGCTTGCCTCAGACCGACAATCCAGCGCAGACTGTAAATGGTGTGGCACCGACGACAAGGCGTCACAACAACCCAAACCAGTTCTATATGCAAACTGACCAGCCNGCTAAAGTCCAGCTGTACAATGCTTGCCTCAGACCGACAATCCAGCGCAGACTGTAAATGGTGTGGCACCGACGACAAGGCGTCACAACAACCCAAACCAGTTCTATATGCAAACTGACCAGCCGGCAGCAAACTTTTAACGTTAGTGTAACGATCAAGCTTACAACCGACCAATTTCTACAACACTTACGACAAAAATGGGCGTCAGCGTATTGGGCCGGGAGTTGGCGACATGGGGCGACACTGGATCCTTGGGAATGGGAGTAATATTCCCAGTGCGCCAACAACGGGGAAAATCTCCTAACCGTATCGGGCGCCGGAAGATCACTTCTAGCTTAGGGGCAACAACACCTGCAAGCTGCTTATAAAACAGAGGAAACATGCCCACCGGGCATGTAGGTTTAAAAAAAAAAAATTCCTTATATTCATAAAATTTATAAAAAAAACACCTTTAAAAGCCTCGTTATACATTCTAGAGCCCATAGAACACCTATTTCAAGCCTTTAATTACATCATCCACTGGCAGTTCACGCTATACTAAGCTAGGAAGGACGTGGCATTATGACCTGCTACGCTCAATTCTCGCAGCTCAACGTTTTTTCTCTCGAATGAAGTGCAATACAGCGTGAAAAACGCAACTGAACGAAAATCAACGGGATTTTCTTAATGTCATGCAGCAAGGACGGTGGGTCATAGAGGGCTAAGAAGCGTCTTCTGTGGGAGCGCGAAATTAAATTGTACCAAAGAAAGTCCTTCGGTTCATCCATTCGGTATTGGTAGAAGATCCAATACAGATTTGGTACTGGTATTTCGGTAGCTGAAAATACCGCCGGTACTACCAAAATAGCGAATTTCATTCGGTACTCCCAGCTCTGATAATTTATATATATGTACGGTACATACTTTCGTACGACATAATTTTGTTTTACACTTTTCATGCAATTAACAGCTGTGCTGAGTGACTGTAGACTGCAGCTGATAGTCACACAGCTGACACAAGCACAAGAATATTGAAATAGAATATCGCCAACGTATATGCCTACCTATATCGGCATATATGAAGCTGTAAATAGGAGTCTCGTAAATAATGATCACGCTCTCCAAATTTCTATATAATTGTTACTATCTGCCAGTATCTGGCATCTGCTGTCAGCCTGTCAAACTTCACTACTTTAGCCTAATCAGGTATAAATTAGCATGCTAAAAGACTAGTGATGCAGTGCCTTTACTGCCTTTGCATTTTTGCATCATCTTTCTTTATTGGCCACAGGTTATGTGGTAAGTAACGGTGGGGCCATCTACTCTTAGGTGCCGTCAGTACGTTCTGGTGTCACCGTGTCCCTATAGCCTATGTTGTGATTGGTGTCCCATGATTGAATGATGCAATGCAATGCCTTGGTAATAGTGCACTATCTTTTCCACACGCGCTTCGCACCGCGTGTGTTCAAATTAGTGTTAAAGTGTCAATTTGCCGGGATTTAGGGATTTTTATCAGTTGACGTTATTCCTACTTGGTGGCTGGTGCTGGATGTATCACCGAGTGTACTTGACGCCAGTGTGAGCATGGCATAGTGATAAGTTAGTCACCACAATTGCTGTACTACGGTATTTCTTAGGATAAATGATTTTACCGCAAGGTTGGGCAATTTAGTCACCCCGAGGGATAATTTCGCCACGTGGCAAAGTTGTAAGTTTTTTAGTCATGGCGGCAAAAGTTTCAACAGCAGAAAAATGGTACAAGGTCCATTTCAAAGGTGATAGAAATGTTTTGAATTTGAGACAAAAAACAAGCCCCTCAGACTAATATTAGAGAGTCAGTTGGACGTCGAAGTTGAGTTTACAACTTTGACGTTCAACTGACTCTTAATATTTGTTTGAGGGGCTTTTCGTGCCCACTTTGCTTCCTACCCATCTTTTCCTCCTACTGCTCTTTCTTCAATCTGTTCTTACTCTTCTTTCCCGACTTGCTGTTCCCATGCGCGTTGATCCTGTGTCGAAACACCCTCGTGCATGGGTTCCACGTATCTATCGTCACACTATGGTCCCTTGCTTCTTCCTTTGTTCGATTGCTGTTACTGTGGAGACGGCGACTTAAACTACTCAATATAATAATAATGTTTGAGGGGCTTGATTTTTTGTCTCAAATGGAAGGCAATTCTGTCATCTTTGAAATGGGCCTTGAACCTTTGTTTTGCTGTTAAAACTTTTGCCGCCATGACTAAAAAAACTGACAACCTTACCACGTGGCGAAATTACCCCTCGGGGTGACGAAATAGCCCAACCTTACCTAATATTGGTAGTAAACTGTTACCCACGGGACTGAATCATCGAATGGCTATTGTCATCGCTCATGACGGTCAGTGTGTCACACACTTCTATCTTCCATTACATAGCAAAGGCAAACGACTTGATAACTAGATACCGGTATATTCTTAGCTACCCATATGCTGAGCGAAATTTAACTTCGAAGATTCTTTTTCGGACTTTTAATCTGGGCTTGAAAATATTTCATGGCATAGCCTAGGTGGTCTGCACTGTGCATTCACTAAGAGTAAGTTCACGAGCGGTTTTTAGAAGAACCGTTTGATCAACCTTGCTACTTTGTATTTTTGTTTATGCATCCAATTTGCCATATGCAGGTGGTAATTTTATTTTTAAAATTTTGTGATTTTTCATACTTTGAATCTGGATTTGGAAGTATTTAATTGCATGGCATAGCTATACCCAATTCATATTCTGTTTTTGGGAGCGTGGCTTGATAGCTATTGTTGCTTTTTGGGTAATAATGTTCTTTACATGTCTAGCTCCTTCATAGAGAAGGGAATTTACTGTATTTTTTCTCGACTTTGTTTTTACTTTTGATTTTGATGGTTGACTTTGAAGTTATCAGAACTTGGCCGCTAGTCATAGGCCACCAATCCTGTGATACGCTCGAGGATCCGTGGGTGCCAGTGTCTTCTTTTGATATAGCTACATACAGTTATTATCATCCTACCAAATAATACCGTAGACACTGTTGTGCAGCAAATGTGAACAAATAATCACTGTGCTATGCCCTGCTCACACTAGGATTTGAAAGTAAAATGTTAACAATGATTAATTGATTGACTTGTGTTCATTTACTTATTACATACAATTATTAGCATGGTACTACATTTGGTCCTGAAACCACTATTATTTGCACTTTAACACTTAGATAACATTTTCCATGGTTAAGTCATAGCTACTTAGCCCTGTTAGCCGGTTGCCAAGGTATTGGCGTTCTTTTTGTTGCAGGACTTTTAATTTTAATTGTAATTTAAAACAGAAATCAGTAATAGTTTCAATTATGAACATGATAGAATTGGGAATGGTAACACATTTGGCCCTCAAGCTACTAATCATTGGAGTTTTATTTATTCCACAAATTAATTAAACCGGTAGCAAATGTAATAATCAGGTCAGTTAAGGTGACAGGCTGAGATTACGACCGCTGTAAGCTTAAAATAGGGTAAGTGCAGCTGTGCCTCCAATTAATCATAGGTACTGCCATCTACCTAGTTCTAGAAGGTTTACCCGGGGATTTTCGGGTTTTACCAGTCATGAAGCTTTACCAGGGTTTTTGACTATAATTGTTGTCGGTTTTACCTGTCCTGATGAAACCCCTTTGCACACCCTGCTACATGGTCGTCAAACAGCTGCTGTATATGTCGGCATATTACAAAGATCATCTTTGTCGACGGAGGACCCACATTGTATCGTGATAAATGATTTGTCCAGCAAGATGATGCAGCAGTCCACACTCCCTGTTTTACGTCATCCTGCATGTCATCTAACTTGAACCCAAATCTTCGGGGATGGATGGCGAGAGATGTTTACGGAAATTTGTAAACAATTTGTGACAGCAAACGAACTTCGTGATGCCATCTTTAGGGGCTGGGGCAACATTCCTCCAACCCTCAGGGAAGCCCTCATTACTTGCAGCAATGCCTGTAATGCCACGAAAATTTTCGAGGTTATCAACAAGAATGGAGGCAGTGCTCATTACTAAGTTTAAACTTTGCTTACCTCAACGTCCTTGTCGAAAGGTTTCCTACGATTTCTGTTTGTGGTCTTATAATTTTGATCAACTGAAACTCATTATTTGACAAAAATGTACGTATCTTTGTAAATTGTTACAGCTGGTATTTTCATCTTTCTCACTTCTTTCCTTTAGGAATTACTGATCCCTAGTCAAAGATAATTTATTTATCACTAACACATTTTTTTTTTACATTTTCAAGTGGTCTTAAACTTTTGGTCAGGAGTTTTTTTTTATTCCGTGAGTTTGCTTGTTTTTCCTGGGCGTTTGACTATCGTGTGAAGCCACCTTAATGAAACGAGGGTAGACAGTGGGAAAGAGCACAGTTGTCTCAAAAGTACTAAATATTGCTGCTAAAGTAACCGATGTCATTATAACCTGTAATCTACCCTTCTATCCTTACCCTCGGTCCTACGAGTTGCCCTGCAGCTCAGTTAGTCAAATACTGTAGGCACGTTCCAGTTCTGCTTAATTATCAACGCTCATTATGGCTATAGTATCTCCAGAATAAAACGGGATCAAGTCAGTGAAATTTCAACACTTGATGTCGTGTCAATATTTGTCCTGCGTTTCAAACATCTTCGGCCTAAGTTAGTTCAGACTTCAACTGCCGCTGCTTGTATATTTTCACGAGCTCTTTTTTGAAATATGCTGACCCTCTATAAACTTATATTCGCTGAGCAATATTTTCCCACGTGTTTTTTTTTGTCTTTAGCTAAATAAAAGTGAATACTTTTTATACATAGTTCCATAATTTTAGTTATGCTGTCTGCATAACTTTTACTTGTTACTGGTTTGTTAACTCGTGAACATTAATAATGAAAGAAAAAATTAAGCAAAATCTCAGCCGTCACTTATGTAATGTTTTACTTGATTGTAATTGCCAATGGTAAAACTTTAAATTTCTCGTTTATTTTGAGTGAATCTGAATTTCCTCAAGATGAATTTTGCACGGATAATATATACCCTATTTATACATGTTGTGCGCGTTTGGTGGATTTGCGCGATCGATCGATTGCGCTGCGCGTTTGGTGGATCGTTCAAATTTTAAAATGGAAAAGAAAAAACCAGTCCTTGCCTCCCCTAACCTACCCGACATTAAACCCGAATATAGTCCAACTTACCCGAAATTACGGCCTA
>LQNS02000140.1:4711155-4722749 GCA_001587735.2 Parhyale hawaiensis
TGTGCATTTTATCTCAGATACTTCAAGGGTGACCTGTTCCTGGACACCGAGAAGCGGTTCTATGGCCCCGAGAAGCGCCGCCTGGGCTTCTCTAGCCTGCTGCGCCTCAGCCTCTACTCTAAGATGAACAAGGCGAAGCAAAAGGGTATCAATGGCAACCTGAAGGGTGATGGCTTCTTGATGGGGGGTAAGTGGAGGCTACTGTATACTTGAGGATGTAACGTGTCCATTAGCAAACGGTGCTTGTTGCCTGCAATGGTCCGTTTCCTAGAGAATTTCACCTGCAACGGTCGCTACCTTACCTGCTGCATTTACCACTAGCGCCGAACTGGTGCCTCGTAGGCCATTGGGCGAAGTGCACGTTTCCTGTGCTATGTGGATTGTAGAGTTCCTCTTCCCGACACCAGCAATTAATTTAAATTTAAAGCTCTTGCGAAAAAGGCTCATTCTATGTAAATTTTTGTCTCTAAAATGACTTTCATTGTAGTATTTGACGTTTTAAATGCAGTGTCTTCATGAGAATGTTTGTTGGTGATCATGTGAAGCTTACACCTCTCAATTATAAAAAAATGAATAAAATGCTTGCAGGTTACTCTGTTTTTTTTTTTTTAATATCTAGGTTTATTTATTTGGTCTGTTGAGATTATTTAATACGGTATAGCTATATATATTTTGACGTTTTTTCAGAGCTGTATGAGTAATGGGTGCCTGCAACTATGGCGTCTTATATGTAACCCATTTTTTTTTCTTTTTTTGTTACCACCGTGTATAGCATTGGTGCCAGCAGCTGTGGTTTCGTGTTGGGAACGTGTTTGTTTTCATAGCCATCCGTATACGTTATGGATGTCTACAACTGTGATATCAGCTTGTTTTATATACCATATCATACTGTGACATGATGCCCAAACTACATTTGCTCTTATAGACGTGTAAGTCAGCGGTGCCGGCAACTGTACCATCGTGCTCAAAGTAGGTCTATTTGTTCTTACAGCCGTGTACGTCATCGGTGCCGGCAACTCCGGCATTCTGTACGAGCATCGTGAGATGGAGATCGGTGAGCACTACAATGGCACTGAGCTCAGAGAAGCTCTCGATCGTCTCTTTGAGGCTAACAAGCGTTCCTAAATACAAAGACACGTGTTTAGTTCTAAGACCTGAAACGATGCCAAATGCCTTATAATTATGTAATTGAGACAAGCAACTTGGTCGCTGCTGACCCGGGCCTTCGTACAATAGGACGGCTGTGACCGACATCAGTTGGCGCCTGGAGTGTAACATCCTGTCTGCGTCGTCTGACACAGCTCGCCGCTAGATATTTATGGGGCGCAGGAAGTCTTCTCTATACGTCATAATCCTTGCAGGGTTTTGAGTTAGTTTCAAAACATTTAGTTCCAGGTATGCGGTACATGTTCCTGTAATTCACGTGTGCAGATATCGTGCACCTAGAAATAGACAATTTGGACCTAAATTAAGGCTTGAATAACCTGTGACTTATAACGAGCTCACCCCTAATTTTAATAAAGCAAACTGCTACTGTTATCAATTTTTGTGCAATGTACTTAATCAGTATGTCACGTAGCATACGTTTCCGGCAGCCAACGGCTCGCTGTCTGCTATGTTAAGACGTGAGTTGAGTCCTCACAATTACCCACTACGAAATTGAAAATGTAGCTACTGAATTTCTGTTCTGAGGTTGTCAGTTGTGCCACTTATATTCTCCATTGTTAACAGACATGGTATGTTGTGCAAATCCTGTGATATTGTTTAGCCATGGTGCGGTACTTAATTGTCATGGCATTACAAATGGCAGCTATTATGTACGAGTACGTCCTTATCTACTTTTTATACTCGACATGTACACTCGATATTGAGCAACCCAAGGTAGCTTTATGTTCACTTTTTATGTCTGCACACTTGAACATTTTGTATCATTTTACTCGTAAGTTTATTCAATACCGCCAGAAGTCAATAATGATTGCTAGGTAATGAACTCTCATTCATGTGATATTTTTAAATATTTTATTAAACAGTAAGACTTCACGTATGTAAATCAGTCAAAACTCTACCGAAACTTGCATACTTTCATATGATACATAAATTGCTCTTGTTTTTTGCGACGCTGATGGAGCAACTAGAGACAAAAAAGCCTTGAATTACCTTGCTTGTAGGAGCAGTTTCGTCCAAGTTTTTGTACTGTTTAAACAAATGTTTAAAGCACAGCTGACTGAGACAGTTCGTAATGTCTTTATAGCGGATTTTCCAACAGAAAAACGCAGAAACTGTTCATGTTACGTGAATCTAACTCCTTTTAAGGCTTTGAAACGAACCAAACTGATCGGCAGCTGAAAAGTAATGGAGAGACTCTCAGTCAATATATTACTTCATCGATTATGCCACAATTAGGTTTCGGTGTCAGAAATGCCATCCTGCCAGAGGCCGGACGTACAAACGCCCGTAAAGTTACAAGTACCGTAACTGTTGCTGGCACGAGCGCAACCATATAACTGCGGACTGAAGTTTTACTTTTCCCCCCTCGATTCAAGAACTGAACCTCAGTTTAATATTTAGGTACACATTGGTTGCAGGTTCAAACTGCTTTGGTCCTAACTTTCTGAAGATCAGTAGAAGAAAGTGACAAAATCCGAGCCTTGCTATTGGTACATTTTCAAGGAACTGCGCTGTTTACGTCACCTTAACTTTACAAGGCGTTTGTGAATCTGGCCCCTGCAGCATGGTACTGTTGAACACAAAGAGAATTTACTTCTTTAAGTTGATTGTATTTTGTACGTTGATGTTTCTGTTGGGATTTTATAGTATAGTTTTTATAGATATATTCCGAATGTATCTCACAGCTGATAATGATATCACAAGCGTTTGCATGCCCATGCCAGAACTCTTATGATAATTATCACCTAAGTGCTTGCTTATGGTACGGTGATGGTTTGAAAACTTACTCTTGTTCTGTCTTGGTCATGCAACAGTCTTGTTGATATCTCCTTCCTTGCTGTGTCGTGGTGGTTATGTTTTCATCCGTGTTCCGAAGAGAACGTGCTGAAAATACATATTTGTGTGGGCTAGTTTTTGAGAAAATATGTTGACATACATTTGTGTATCAATCAGTTAACCTTTTACGCTATCAACAGTATTATATCAGAAAGGTTTTTCTTGAGTAAGAGACTCGTACAGTCGGTGGTTTGGTTCCTACTGTTGTGCGATCTTCCAATTCCAGTCGAATTCCAGCAGTCAGCTGAGGTGTGTTGCAATAACATAAAAACCGGCCTACCGCACCCTGAAAAGAGGTTACCGTAACCCGTAAAGGGGTTGTGAGAGCGCCGTCTAGCAATGAGCGGAGTAAGTTCATTGATATTAAAATTCTGTTTTTCCCTGCCCAATATGTTTGGGCATCACGCACCGAAGGGTCCCGAGTGCCTTCTCCGCAGGAGATGTAGCATCTGGCCGCAGTTCCTGCTGCGGCCCGGTTAGTTTTGTAGAGTTAGGTAGGTTCTCTATATTTCCTTTCTGTCCCGCTCGTGAGGTGGGCCGCCGATCGGGGTGACCGACATTTTCTGCGGGGCCCTTACCTCGCCTTTGCGGAAGGCCACAGAAGGGACCATCCGCACGGGCGCTTCTTGCTTCTGCCGTCTTCTCTTTTCGTCCTTCATCTCTTGCCACTTGAGCACAACGTTGTGGTTACGGCTGTATGCCGATTAAATTATCTTAGATCGCTCTTGATTGTCTAAGTTTCAGAAATAGCGGGACAATACCAATGTAATAATAATAACCTTAGCCATTAGCTAGGCCTTCGAGATGTCTGTGTTTCGTGCCCACTTTGCTTCCTTTCCATCTCATACGTACTCCTACTTATGATTCTTCTATCTGTTCTTTCCCGACTTGTTGTTTGTATGAGCGTTGATCCTGTGCGGGAACACCCTCGTGCATGGGTTTCACGTGCCTACCATCACACTATATGTCCCTTTTTTCATCCTCTGTGATATCGCCTTTGTTGTGGAAACGGAGACTTAAACTTCTGAATAAAATAATAGTGCTAGTGCTATTCCTTCGAATACAGTTGGCTAATTGAGGCTTGAAAGCGGTAATGGGTGTGTTTTTCACTTGCTGCTTTTGTAGATAATCCCATGTGTTGGATTAAACTTTTAAGAATATAAAGGGACTGAGGAACGTTCAGTGAATTGCTTCTTGCCGTATAAGTACAGCTTACGTGTGTTATCATGTTACCACTCTTGAATTTAGGATTGATGAAGTGTTCTATGTTAGGCTTGTCTGATAAATGGCTGCCCATTGAAAAACTGGAGAAATACTTGCGTCTAATTTAACATGAAAGAGTTTACAACACATAGAGCATTTACCTAGAAACGATCAATAACTCAGAAGTAGTTACAACCTCGTATGCTGTGTCTTCTAATCTGATGTGCACAACATGTACGTGAGATGACAAGGACTGTATTGCTATTCCCCCAGGGTAATGCAAGTCTATTGCTTGTATTAAGGGAGCTCTACGTCCCCTTGGGTACCCTAGTAGACTGTACTGCTTTGTGGCCTACGTTGGTTCGTAATTTGTGTTATTTCAAAAGAGGCCGTAGAACTCAGGACCTCTCCGCCTGTTGTGGCAGGGGGGCGTGCTGTTAAGCAGGCGCTTTTTGTCAGAGTGGAAGTTGTATCTAGAAGTGTGCTGTGAATGTTTTCACTGACTAGTTTTCAGACATTACTCAAGGTTTCAAAGATTACTGAAGTTTCCAGGGTTTACCCTAGTTTCCAAGGTTTACTTTAGTACCAAAGTTGATTTTAGTGTCAAATTCAGTTTAGTTTCTTGAGTTTATTTTAATTTCTAAAGTTTAATCCTCCCTTTCGTACACAGTGGATATCAACCTGAAGAAGAATGGAAGCCTTAGTATTTCAAGTAAAGCGGAAACACACACTGATAGTGAATAATTAGAAAAATTTAACGCAGTGAGCACGAAACAAAGGTAACACGGGAGCCTAGCTCACCTCAGGGGGCGTAGGCCATTTGGTTTAGGTTAGGTTCTCCCATCCTATGTTATATGGAGCAGCTGCCCCAGGGAGGATTGTGTCGGTTATCTTAGCCATTAACTAGGCCTTCAGCGCATCTGTCTTTCGTGCCCACTTTGGTTCTTTCTTATGCCATACTACCGTTCATACATTCCTCGGTTCTTCCTCTTTTAACCCGACTTGCTGTGCTCATGTGCGTTGATTCGTGCGAGGGAACGTCTTCGTGTATGGGTTCCACGTTTATCTTGGCATACTAAATGTCCCTTCCTTTTCCTCTGTTAGAACAGCTTCGTACTGACTTTAGGGGGCTTAAACTATCATTTACACCCTATGTGCCATATCGATTACCCATTTCCGAAGATGGGTGAAGCGAACGAACTTACTTTATATCTGTAACCTATCCTGTTTTCTTGAGGGTCGATAGCTGTAAGCACCGTGGTGACTCGCCCCTCCTCTTGAAGGGCACAGGGTTAGTTTCGCTGCCTTCAGGGGCATATTGTGGCGGGCCCTCTCCCTGCCACAATATGTTTGGGCATCACGCACCCAAGGGTCCCAAGTGCCTGCTCCGCAGGGGATGTAGCATCGGGCCGCAGTTCCTGCTGAGAAGGTTAGTATTGTAGAGTTAGGTAGATTCTCTNCCTTTCTGTCCCGCGAGGTGGGCCGCTGATCGAGGTGACCAACTATTTCTGCGGGGCTCTTACCTCGCCTTTGCGGAAGTCCACAGAAGGGACTGTCCGTACGGGCGCTTCTTTCGTCTGTCTTCTTCTCTTTTCGTCCTTCATCTCTTGCCACCTGAGCACAACGTTGTGGTGCCGGCCGTGAGCCGAGTAAATCATCTTAGATCGCTATTGATTGTCTAAGTTTCAGAAATAGCGGGACAATACCTATATAATAATAACAGAGTTAGTTTCGCTACGTTATTGAGAGTAGTGACCCCAAGAAGACCCTTTAGGTTACATTAGCCATAGCTAAGGCTTCGGGATATCATTCTTCGTGCCAACTCTTCTTCCTTCCTGTTCCATTCTTTTGGTGATGATGCTATCCTCTGTTATTCCTCGCCTTCCCTCATTTGTTCCGCTCTCATGCACGTTTATCTTGTGTAGGAACACCTTTGTGTATGAGTTCCTCATTCTTCTTGTCATACTATTAAGCCTGTTCTACACTACATTTTGAACAACGTTTTGTCTGCTCAGTTCAAGACGTTGCAGATAAATAGTAGTGTGTAGACGGGAAAGCTGCGCAGTTTTAACTCCAGCGCAAGACTGTACAGTTGCAGCGATATCTGAGCTAGGGGAGCATAGATATCTGTGCAAACGAGTGAACTGCGCAGATAAGTTGAAACTTGTAGACGGCAGCTCAGTCGTCCTTTTCATTTTGTGCCCCAGTTTTAACTCGTCTGGCGACAATGGTAGACCTCCTCCATGACTGACGGTCTTAACGAAACTGGTGCAAACACTGGCCATGTGTAGACGCACTAAAAGTGTAACTTCTTCATTCCGTCTTAAAACTGCGCAGACAAAACGTTCAAAACTTAGTGTTTTGACCAGCCTTAGCATTTCTCTTCTTATTCCTCCCTTAAGCTGTATTGTTTCAGCAGTTTTCGGTAGGTCTACCAGTTCTAGACCATGTAGCCTTCGTGCTGAAGGTTGTTCACTTATTAGTTTACTGTAAGAATTCTGTTCTATCTAACAATCTGTTCGAGAACCCTCGAACTGAATAAAAATATCTACCTATACGCCCGTCATCCCCCACAGACACAGAGCAGAACCACCTGGAGGGTCTCAACAATGACTGCAATAACCGGGCCATTCTTTTCTTCCATCCACCATGGTATCCGTGTTTCTTCGTTTTTACCCTATTTATTTCTCTGCTGTTTCCGTCAAAGTTTTGGTATCGTATGGACTAGGTTCAACTTCTGGATAGCCAGTTCCCGACTCGGACTCTTGGCTCAATTCTATAGGACCATTTACGCCTACTCTGCCTCTGGGTCCAGTCAGTTCAGGGGCCAGATGCTCAAACGCCTTCTAAACTCACAAGCATCGTAACTGTACAGCTGCAGGAACGAATGCAACCATGTAACTGCTGTGAAGTTTTACATTGTTTTCCTCGATTTTGCATCTGAATCTGTTTATTATTTAGGTATACATCGGTTGGATGTTCCAACTACTTTGATCATAACTTTGTGCAGATCCCTATAAGAAAGTGACAAAATCTGAGCCGCGATATCAGTACTTCTTCAAGGAACTGTGCAGCTTACGTTACCGTAACTCCGGCGCGATATAGGCATTGTGCCACTGAAGCGCTAGTAAAACCTTTACTACTACTTACCGTAACTTTACAAGGCGTTTGTGCATCCGGCCCCTGGGCCGTAATAATGTCCGATTCCGACTCGACAACCCTGTGGTGCGTTGCAATCACATTCCGGTGTTACCCTCACAGTGTTACCCGGTGTCACACCGCGTAGTGATCAATGCTACGTGCGATTTCAGCGCCCCAAAAATGTGTCGCTGAATTTGCGGAAGCTTATACAGTACTTAAATATTCCTGGCGGGGCCTTATTTTAGCTGCACTTCAGATAAAAAGTGGAGGATAATTTTAGAAGTGCATTAACGTGGAAATTCAGCCCTATTTTGGCAGTCCTGGGATATTTCCTTTATTTTTGAGCATAAATGGTTCACAATGTCTACAAACAAAGGTAATGTTTGCAAAACAAATCAAGTATTGCCCAGCTCATAGCCCTAGAATTTTTGAGCAACTTACCCTCTTGCTGGTGTGTGGTGTATATGGGCGTTGTTACCTGCGTTAATGACGTACACGAGATCAGTCTCTCGTATCATGCAGAAGGATTGAAACCGCTGGAAATCCCCACAGGTGGCATAGTATGGGCTATACGGTTAGATTAGTTATCGGTCACCCATCCTATATCATGGGGAGCAGCGCCCACCGGGGGGGGGATTGTATAGGTTACCTTAACCGTTAGCTAGGTCTAGACATTTGTCTTTCATGCTCACTTTCCTTCTTTCCACCTTCATGCTCTTTCTGATGATGCTTTGTTCTGTTCTTCCTCTTCTTTCCCGACTTGCTGTGCCTATGCGCATTGACTCGTGCATGAGCTCCACGTTCTCTTGACATTCTCTGTGTCCCTTCTTTCTTCCTTTCTTTGGATCACAGTGTACTCTGTGGGTAGGAAGACTTGAACTAGGAATATTGTAATAAAAAAAAAAACGCGGGAAATATGTCACTTGTAGTAGTAGTAGTAGAGCGCTGTGGCGAAAGAAAAGCGGCGGTGTCCCAGGCAGAGCGTTCTGTGTGTCCGTGTCACTTTTCATGAGAAACGGACGCGGACTTTAGACAAAGAACGCTGACTTAAAAATTTATTTTTAGAATTAATTACAAATTCGTTGCACTTTAGTTGCGGCGAACGCCAAGCATTGAACAAAGGTTAAAATAGCGCAAGACAGACTTGGACAAATTGAGAAACATCAAATAATGAAACTATTAAATCCACCGTGTCTAAGGAGCAATATTAATTTGTCAAATTGGAAGGAAGAAAGATTGCACAAAAAATTCTTCGTTGTATGCAAGAGACTTGAAGTCCGTAGACCAACTCGGATTTCGACACAACGTTCAGCCACTGCAGAAGGCCGCTCGTCAGAAGATCAGAACAACGTCGTGTCTTCCACAGAAATCTAACCAGCCATGAAAGTCATTCCGAGGCGGAGCAGAAACCTGTACCGAAGGAAATACCGACGATCAGATTATAGTTTGAATTGCTTTGGGTTAGCCGAAGCTTACCACTTATGTTGCGTTTTCGATTATTGGAATTTTCGTAAATAATTATAAATTATAATATTTGCATTTAAGAGTCTTATCCAAAACCTCTAAAATACGCTTGAACTGTTAAGAAGTTTACATTGGAATATGTATCGGAGCTTTTAAGTAGGAACTTTAATGGGGAAATTATTATCATGGATGCAATGCAACTATTTGAGAAAGAAATTTGAATTCATTTATGAAAGTACGTCATTAAGTCATTAAAGGAGAAGCCCAGGGCTCCCTAATGAAACACATATCACTAAGCATGACCAAACTGCATCACGCCTATGCACAGAAAATGTGGTCAAGGAGCTTGAATAAAGTGGATTAGCTTCTTAATTGATATCAGCTTTTTTGTGTATTTTATGAGTATTCATAATAGGAAGAAATTTAGTTCAAGTTATTAAGTAATTACTTTATAATCTTCTATCTGTTCAGGGCATATTAATGCGTTTGAACTTTTGCATCCGTCGGCTAGAAAACAGAATTTAAAATAATCAATTAGCCTAGCTAGTACTTTAATCGGTCCACCACAAACATGTGGCGAACTTTTAAATTTGTCAGTAAAAACTGGCTTTTATTTAAAGTCGCCGACCAAATGAACAGGATTCAAATCCATCAACAAATGACTATAAGACTTGACCCCAACACCCAATCAGCAGCTTATGGAACTTCAATCCGTTGACAAAGGTCAACTTTTAGCTTATCCGTTAAGTAAAAATTATCACTCAACTTCTAGTACTTAAATTTTAATCCGTCGGAGAGCATGCTCAACGACTTAGCCTATATCAATTATGTGAATAATTCACGGGAACTTATTTTTTGAACGTTCAAGTTGATCTTAACTTGTAGAGGAATAATTATTCAAATTTTAGAATTTTCTCAGAATGGAATATTTTAGGGATCTCAGACGTACAGTATCATATCCTGAAAATTATGGCCATAAACGGAGAACAATCCAATCACGACATTATTCTAGAACATGACTCGTGTAATTCTATTCCAAGAGACAAGCTTCGGTGCTGTTGGCAGTTCGAGTCAACGGCGTCCCCCGCAGGTACCCCAGGGGCCTGGCCAGGTTTCTAGTTCATCTTCATGGAGGAGAGACTTCATAACAGGGGTTCATTATAAGGGAGAGAATTATTCATAGTCTCCCCAAGCGCCGATCAGCAGTAGAAGGTGCGAAGCGGCACGTCCCAGAAGCGGAGGCTGGAGCACCTTCTTCTCCCAACGTATTCCCTGTGAATGACCGGTTGGTCCCTGTAGCAAAACATCCCGAAGCACGAAGTCAGAGCTCCCGGATCGGGAATATGTAATTTCTTGGCAAAATCCACTGCTAAGTGCAAAACTGACGAGGACTGCAACTCTATTACAGAATGGTAATGTGGGATGGCGAGAGCTGTGGGATCACCTGCTGGGCTGGGCTGTGGAACTTGAGGGGTGTCCCAGATATATGGCTCAGCGGTGTCATGGCTTGCACGTCATGCATGCTGCGGTGTCTATGCTACTGACTTGAAAGCATCGCAACGCGGAGCGACGTTCGAGCTGCACAGCTTCGCAAGAAGTTGTGCTGGCAGAGTGCATAGTGTGACAAAGGCGCATTAGGGCTCAGTGCTTGTCAGAGTGTTGTCTGACTTTATTCCTTGGTGGGGATTGTGGATTTTCTCGAGAACTTCATTCGTCCCTGCTCTGAACAATATAGGTACCGATTTTCAATTTTCTCATGCATAATATTGATAACATTGCGGAGATGCCAAGGGAAGTATGCACGAATTATAATTGCTAGCCCTAGTGAAATAGATAACGACTGGCATCTAGGCTGTAAACCGTATATTTCCAGATAACAATATTAGTAAGCGTTAACAATGGAATGGATTGCCAAGGAAAACCGAGTTATTACTGCTGGTCTTTACAAGGCAGGACGCGATAAATGTGCCGTCTTCAAATTGCTTAAACCGCTTGGTATCACCAAAATGTTTGTATACCGCACCATAAAAAGATTTGAGGAAAATAAGACCATGGTGATATGCCTCAGTCAGGTATGATATGTCACTGTGAGGGCTTCCAAGTAGTGTTAAAGCAGTGGGAGCCAGAACCAGAAGCAATCTGTTGAGGAAGCAGAAAGTCATGGCTAGGGAAATGGATATACTGTATCACCGAGATCAATGTCCGTGTTAATCAGAGATGACCTAAAGATGCAAGCTTATCAGAGATCCATTGGCCGCCTGTGAACTTCGGCTTTAAAAGGATACTGAAACGGGAAGATCCAAACACTTGATGTTCAGGTACGCAGGATGAGCTCACAGAAATATCCATTTCACACATGAGAAAATTTCTTTGTAGAAAAGAGCTTCATCCGTCAGAATGATGGGATGTATGGTCATAGTGCCAAAGAAACTTCTGAAATTCAGAGCGTTCAAAGAGGCCACCATCCCTCCAGAGTGGTAGTTTGGTAGGGTTTGTGTCTTGTCGTGGGGTCACAACGCTTCAATTTTGCGAAAGAAGGGTTAAAACCACAACTCGTGTCTACATCGATGACTTTCTTGAAGATTATTATTACTGTTAAAACTTCACGCTTGAGCTCCCACGGACAGGTAATACAACCCAAATGAAGCATCTTGCTACACCGTGAAGCCCAAAACGCTACTAAAGGAAATCCAGCAAAAAACCATTTACAGCTGACTTAAACGCCTGCAGGCCAATACGACCAAAAGCCGATGCCGGCAATAAATTCCAAACCTTAGCCGACC
>LQNS02000140.1:4776425-4794669 GCA_001587735.2 Parhyale hawaiensis
CATATCTTCACCAAAAGTTAATCATCTGTTCCTCCTAACATACCTAACAATCCCTGCAAATTTCATCCAAATCGGTTAATAACTTTTTGAGTTATCTTGGTGACAGACAAAGAGACAGACAGACAAACACGACGAAAACATAACTTCCTTGGCGGAGGTAATTATGCCTACCTCATGTATAAAAATGAAATAATTTACATTTGCTGCGTTATGATTACACAAAATAACCATCATAATTATGTTGTGTCATTAAATGTAGCTACCTGCTAGCATCGTTTGTGCAGGGTATGCACTGCCTGCCTTGAAATAACCTATGATTCCCATTATCTTATGTATTCTGTGGATTTGTAATTGAATCAATGCTTATTCAATTATATGGATCCCGGCGACGAATTCCATAGCTGTATCGTTCGGGGTACGCCAGCTGTAGAACACCGACCGAATTTTCGAATTTGGCACCTAACCGTTTGCAGAGTAAAGGGAGGGGCTACATGCGCAGCCCGCTTGTTCCGTCCAACAATACTATGAGCCGGAACAGAAGAATGTAATTAATTAATGGCCCTCATTATTGAATACCTTATAGTACATGCAGAGGCCTGCAACTTTTTGTCTATATTAGGCACACAACCGACTAGAAGAGCCAACAAGTTGGTCAAGCTGACGAAGATGACCAGCAACAAACGATCCCCAGACAAAGGAACAATATTGTAACAAAGGAAGCTAGAAAACATAAAGACATCTCGTCACCATGCGCAGCGTGATCCTTACGCACGATGCCAACCTTGCTGGAAGCACGTTAGACCAGTTGCCCAATATGTGCCACAAGCGCTAGCTTCTTATCAAAAAAGACACCAAGTATCTCAAGAGAGCTTGACCCCTACAGACTAATGTCATCTATCTCGAGTGGGGAATGTGGAGGTAATAGAGGTGCGAGACCGACTAATAATCATAGACTAAATCGTATATGCTTTAAATTTCACACTTCATGAGGTGTACTATGCGTTTATCTGCAACAAGTCTCTGTTGAAAGACTGGGCAAGATCCTCACGCAAGCCAGGGTTGGAATCACCGCTACCACGGTAGAATCGTCAGCATAATTAACTCTCGGGTTCTCCAAGGAGCAAAACTTACCGCTATCAGATGCATACAGTGGGCTTGAGAGAGGTAGCTTCAGTTATTTTAGTTTAATTTAAATTTGAAAAAGTATAACGACCACTTTTCAGCTACTCTAAAATTGGATTGCAGCCTTGTCTTTAGAATAATGGGTGGCGAGCGTGGTCTGTTGCTAGGCTGGCGTTTCATCGCAATGAGCAGCCTGCCTACTGATTTACCTACGCTTTTGAAAGCTGAGTGGGCATCAGGAAATTTAGGCAGATGCTGAAATTATAAAATAATTCTAAGCGATTTATTCATTGATTAATTGGCTGACTAATTGGCTACCTCCGCCAAGGAGGTTATGTTTTCGTCGAGATTGTCTGACTGTCTTCCTGTCTGTTATTCTGTTTGTCTGTCGACAAGATATATATCTGATTCAATTATAGACGGATTTCAACGCAATTTACACAAATTATTTAGTATCTTAGGAGCAACAGATGACTATTTTTGGTGAAGATCCGTTCATCCGTTTGTTTGTCTGCCTCATTTTTCTAAATGCCATAACTCAAAAAGTTATGGACGGATTTTATGAAATTTACATGAGTTGTTGGTTATATCACAAAGAATAACTTAAATGACCAAATTTTTTTAAGATCTGTTTGTTTGTCGTTGGGCTTAATTTTATGCTTGTTACCACAATAACTCAGAAAATTATGGAAAGATCTCTATGAAATTTACCGGAGTTGTTAGTAACGTTAAAACACATAAATGATTAAATTTTGGTGATGATCGGTTGGTCTATTTGTGTTTGACTAATGTTTGTCTGCAGCATAACTCAATAAGTTAGAAATATATCTGAGAAAATTGCTGAAACTGTTAATATTGTTAAAAGGCACATATGATTAGATTGTGGTGTTGATACAAAGAAAGTCATGGTTTCAGAACCAATTTAAATTTTTCGTCACAGTTGCCTTGCTTGGCGGAGGTACGCGCTCTCAGAGTGCTCTCTAGTTTACTCTGAGCTTGACTGATACATTTCTTTACTTATTGACTCATTAAGTAATTGTCTGACTAATTGACTGGCTCATTGTTTGGTTCATTCTCTTATTCACTGACTGACTCACTATCTAACTCATAGACTCGCCGATTAATCCATTCACTCCCTCACTAACTTCACTGATTAACTCATTCGCTCACTGACTGACTCATTCACTCAGTGACTGATTAATTCACTCAGTAACTGACTAATTCACTCAGTAACTGACTAATTCACTCACTCACTAACTCACTCTCTGACTGATTGACTCTCTGACTGATTGACTCTCTGACTGATTGACTCTCTCACTGACTGACTCACTCACTGACTGACTCACTCACTGACTCACTCACTCACTGACTCACTCACTCACTGACTGACTCACTCACTGACTGACTCACTCACTGACTGACTCACTCACTGACTGACTCACTCACTCACTGACTGACTCACTGACTGACTGACTGACTGACTCACTCACTGACTGACTGACTAATTCACTCACTGACTGACTTATTCACTCACTGACTGACTAATTTACTCACTGACTGACTAATTTACTCACTGACTGACTAATTTACTCACTGACTAATTTACTCACTGACTGACTAATTTACTCACTGACTGACTAATTTACTCACTGACTGACTAATTCACTCACTGACTGACTTATTTTTTCACTCACTGACTAATTTACTCACTGACTGACTAAAATTTATTAACTTGCATATTGTCTTACTCACTGACCTTCACTGTCTGAATTATTAACTCACTGATTCACTGACTCACTCGCTAACTATGTCACTGGCTGACTGACTGAAATTGATTGGTTGACTACTGTATTATTGCATTTGCCGACTTTAACTGAGTGTCTGATTCGTACACTCGCTGTTTCTTTGGCTGAGTGACGCCACCTGACCAATTTACCAAACGCACATATATTGCTGCTAGCACGACAAGAGCAGAGCACCTCCTGACACCACTGTACGGTACCAACAGGTGGGGATGCTCGGTATTGTGTCGTCCGTGCTGGGCCTCTACAGCATCCTAAAGGCCAAGCGGCAGCAGCAAGAGGAGGAGCGTCGCAGGATCGCTCAGGCTCGGGGCATTCTCGAGTGATTTCCAATTTCCCTCCTGCATTTCCGTTTCCTATTTTTCGACATTGTGTATCACAATCGTATTGATATTTTTTTAATGTTGGTGATCGTCAGTTTAATGGAACAGCTCTTCTTTAGCTTAACCTGCGGTAAGTAATCTACTGTCTAGTGCGTGTTTATTCTCATATCGCGTAATTTGAAACATGGGTCTTACACCCCATACTGGGCCCATAGCCATAGGATTGATCATCGTCCGTACGTCTGGCTAGGTCAGCTGGGTAGTACCCCTGGAAGGAGGGGACCCATTGGGAGACTTTCACTGAGCTCACCGAACGAACCTTTCGGGAGTTGCCTCTCGCCACCTCTTGCGCGCAGAGTCAGAAAGCCTTCAGAATAACTAGACTCGAGGCGTCCAAGCGTTATATCCCGGTTGGATGCCGTCAATCATTTATTCCTGCTTTTACGGATGACGCAAAGGTGCTGACTGACGAGCGGGACGAGCTTATCGCTCGTGACTCCAGTCACCCCAACCTCGCAGCCCGCACCACGAATGTCCTGTCGGCCTGCTCCAGGAAGGCATGGGTGGACACAGTAGATCGCTCTGTTCACAAGTCCCACCCCTCCCAACTATGGAGGCTTCTCCGTAGCCTGTCAAGTAAACACAAGTCTGCCGCTCCTAACTGACCCATCAGTTTCAATAGCACTCGGTTGTCAATATGCACGTGAAGTGGCTACGGGTTTCTATCGACAGTTCATGGGCGTAAGCCCGGCAATGCATCTGCCAGTGGACCGGGCTCTTACGAGAAGAATCCAAAATCTGCTTCTGGACCACGACATGGTTTCGACCAACATAAGCTCCCTACGTGGTCAATAGCTTTATCAGTGCATTTCTCTAAGGCTTTTGACACGGTCGAACACCAACACCTGCTCTCCGAGATCACGCTTTCAGGCCTATCTAACAATCTCATCAGATGGTTATCAGCTTATTTACGGAGTGCGCCGCGCTTCCTGCCAGTGGGTGGGGAAAAGGTTGCCTTTCCGCCCCATGCATGCAGGCGTTTCTCGGGTATATATCAGTCATCTTGTCATTCCTCTTTAATTTCTACGGCAGTAATTTTCCCTGGATTGGCGACGTCACTTCCTTATACGCATACGATTCCACCGTCCTATCCTTCGCTACTCTCGTTCCTGAGGCAGCGAGGAAAACTTATCGGCCCATCCAGCTGCAATCGAGGCCTGGTCCGGGGAGAGAGCCTCGACTGTGTCTCACTCCAAAAACTCCCCTCAATTTACGTCAGACTTTCGTCAATCCAAGTTGGACTCAAAGATTAAGATGGGTGCTACGCAGCTCACCCTGGAGCACAACCCAAAGATTTTAGGCGTGGTGTTTGAGCCACTCATTCCACACCGTAATTTTGCCGCTCACGCGAATTACAGTATGTGCGTGACAGATGCTGCTGCCGTTTGCTACTACTTGAATTACGTGACCTATACACAGTCATCTTTTTTTTGTGTGGATTTGTTTAGCTGGATTTTCTACTTTTTTCGCATGCTCGCGTGAACGATGTTTACACTCTCAGTAATCCTATTTAACCAGGCTACTAGGTTTTTTTTGTCCTTTTTATTCCTTTGGGCAAGAGCCTCTGTAACGAAGTAGCATAGCCTGGTTAACCTCAGGCTGGTCCTCAGACCAAACTTTTTCTAATGTGCCCGTATTGATTCATCTGTACTGAACTGAGGAACAAAGTGATAAGAAAGAAAGCTCGGTAGGTTGAGCAAGTTCGGGAACTAGACGCGTGGTGGCCGGAATGTGTGTGGTTGCGCTCAGCGAGGTGAGATTTGAGTGCCTTTCTGCTCAGGTGTGAGATGATTTGTGTTGTGCTGTAAGGAAAACGCTTCTTGTCTACCGTGCTCTGTTAAAAAATTCCCCAAGGAGAATAAGTGAACACGACCTATTCGTATTTCATAGTATCATTGTCAAAAATAGCTACTTAATTAGCTTTGTTCTGCATATAACTGCCTAATTTTATCCGTATTGAATAATAAAATTATTTCCGCCCTGCCCTATATGTATCTAAGGGTATTATTATGAATAGATGGCGTTTCTCCGTAACAGTTGGGTACAGCTAATTGAAACCACTCAACGTAGGTTACTGTTTTTAGACATTCGTCCTTTATGTTTTACAACTTTCTACGGCCTTGGTGAATGCAAGTATCAACATATATTACTGCATTTGTGGTACAGAGTTCGCACAATACGTGTCTCGTTGTCCATGAACGCAATTTCTCATCGACAACTATGAAACGCTGATGTCAACATATTCAAAGTGATGATTTCACTTACCTGCTATTTTGTGTTACGGCAAAGTTGATCTTTAGAAACTTTCGACTGACTAGCAAACTGCATTGAGTTCCGTGGTAAAACCTTAACCATAATAATAATAATTAAAATTACTAGCAGGACCCGTGGCAATTCCACCGTTGATGAGTGTCTTTACTTGTTAAAATCTACCAGAGTTATGCGCTGTTACAACGTCAATAAATGTTAACTTAAAGCAGCTCTTCTAACGAAACCCACACCGTCTAAGTTAACGCCAGTTGCCTAAGCCCTGGTGAACTCTATAAATCAGCAACGTCGGTTTTCTTTACCATGTATCGTCTAAGCTAACGCTAGTCAGACATCCAGTGCTCCTTATGAGTCATAGACCAGGTCGTACGACCTATACCGCACATCTACCTAAAGTAAGCTCTCGTCACCTAACCAAACGCTTCTCACCCGACCTAACACTTCGCATCCAAACTTAACACTCATCATTCATCATGACACTCTTCAATCGACCTAAAGCTCCTCACCCAACCCAACGCCCCTCCTACAGCCCAAAACACTCGTCGTCCAACGCTGCTCTATTCAACACCACGATTCTCGTTGAAACGAACGCTTCGCACCCAGCCTAAGGCTACGCGCACACCACAAGAAGTTTGGCGAGAAAATGGCGAGAGGAAGTCGGGATATGTGCTCTTCCTATCGAACTTCGCACTCAGAGAGAGGCAAAAGATGGCAGGAAACAAAGAAGGAAAAGCAGCTACCGTCTCTGAAGATAGTTTCACGCCGCAGGAACGGCGGGATCATGGTACCAGGATGAGAAGGCAGTAGCCTACCTGACGCCGTGTGAGGTGGTCGTGCGCACCTCCTTGCCATGGCCGTGCAGGACGTCTGGCTAGTCGTCACCCTGCACCTCTCAATCAGACATTTGCCCGAATGTATAAACGAAGAATATTCTATCTTCTTCTAAAAATAGAAAAGATCCTTCATAGAAAATACCATATTCTTTAATGTTGGTATGCATAAACATTTGCTATATTCTTCATGGAAAAGAGAGCAAAAGAGACGATTAGTGTTTTTTAGCATTCTTTTTATGAAACTGCTATAAATGATCATTACTTAATTGTAGGTAAAGATGAACTAGCACCTAAAATTGGAATTGAATAAGAAAACTCCTATTGATTTAGCAACGCTGCTGGCACATTTCATTCAATTTGTGGTGAAGTTCTTAACTGGACCTAGTATTTGATAATCTATATTTTTGGTTTAACTGTTCATTTCGAGTTGGCAATCATGATCAGTTCCCAAGTCTTCACCAACTCCGATTTGAAACTCTGGATCGGTCACATATTATATGGCCATGGCAAACGCAAGTCAAAAGAACGAGTATCGTCACCTTTTCTTCCGAATATATCGATATACCCATTTAAAAATAGCACACACCTGCAAAGAATTTTGAGTTATAAATCCCTCCAGACATAATTATACATCCGAAAGTTAACTAACGGCACTTGCGAAGTAAGCTGGGCTGACGATGAATATTTTTTACACCATTTCTTGGCTTCCTTTAAGCTGTGTTTACAAGAGTTCAACATAATGTTCGAGCAAAAAGTTGACGATACTCATTCTTGTAACTAGCGTGTGTCATCGCTATTACGATTGCTTCAAGTCTCATTTTTGTAGGCAATGCTTCTCCTCTAGTCTCATCATCCTCTACTAGCAAGCTTTCTACAATCCAATGTAGCTACATGATCCTTTTCAAATCAGAAAATATATTTGTAGTCGTCAATATAGTGTGAGCGACGTTCGGCCATATATATATATATATATATATATATATATATATATATATATATATATATATATATATATATATATATATACTTTAGTTTTTCTAGCATTCATGAATTGTCGCCTTTATGTACGTACGTATGTGGAATAAACAAACGAAAGAAATACAAGTACAACTATGCCATTATGAATTGCGCTAAGACAACTGAAAAGATGTCTTAAAAATATGAAGCATATTCTTCACTTCTAAAGAATTTTCTATTGTTAGTCTATACATACGCTGAATTTGCGAAAAGTTTGGGAAAATTTCCTTCTTAGAATATTCGTGTGTTACGCATTCGGCTAAAGGATTTTCATCCCTGAAACACACAATAGAATATGCTTTGTTTATGTAGGAGGTTACTGCCTGCGGTACTGCCGTGATCACATGCTTCTGGTGTGCGGGCCTACTTCCTTTCACTCCTGCCATCCTGCGCTTGGTGTGCGCGTAGCCTAATGCTTCTCATCCAACGTAACACTCCTCATGTAACCTCATACGCTTCTTCTACTCTAACGGTCATCATCCATCATAACGCTTCTCATTTGACCTAACGCTCGTCGCCTAACCTAACATCCCGCCTCTAACCTCACGCTGCTCATGGAACTAACGTTCCTAATTTAATCTAACTCTCATAGTTTACACTCCAAACCTAACAGAACTCGGTCTAACTCACCGCTCCTCAGCTAACTTTACGTTCTTCATTTAATCCAACCCTTGGCAATTAACTTGAAACACTTTACGTATGTAGGTACCTTCTATTCACATTCTTTTCAATCGTAGCAGCTCACCTTTCAGGATTGCGTTTCTCAAACCTGCGCTTACCTTCAAAGTCTCATGAATTTTCTGTTCTCTCTTCATAACTTTCTTCGCCCATTAGATCGCGAGAGCCACCGAAATTCTTCGGTAGTCACTTGTTACCTTCGCCAAGGAGTTTATGTTTTTGGTCAGAATTTGTCTGTCATCAAGATAACTAACAATGTTTGGACAATCCTTATGAAATGTACAGTACATGTTTGGCATGTCAAGAGAAAGGGATGATTATTTTTGGTGAAGATTCGCCCGTCTGCATATTTTATTCTTGGTAACATGACTTCCAACATTTGTGGACAAATCTTCATGAAACTTCAAGAAGTCTGGGTCTGCTTTATTACGCAGTCTCAAAGTAAAATTGTTCTCATTTACGACGGTTCTGGTCGTGATTTTTATTCATGAAACTTGCAGTAATTTTTTGGAATATAACGAAAAACAACTGGCCGAATTTTTTACATCTGTCAGTCAGTTTGTTTGTTTGTTTGTTTGTTTGTTTGTTTGTTTGTTTGTTTGCTTGTCTCAATACTTGTTTTAACTTCTATCAGAAAATGACTTGCACAGTTGTGTCCGGATCTCCATTAAATTAACAGGATTTGTTAGAATGTAAAAAGGGCTAAGTTTTGGTGATAATCAGTTTGTTTGTATCTGTGTTTGATTTTACGTTTTATCAATTGGTAACTCAAAAGTTATCAATGGATTTTCAAGAAATTTACAAAAAGCGTCATTAACGTTAAGGGGCACAAATGACCAAACTTTGATAATGATAAAAAAGAAATAATGGTTTCTGGACCAACTTAAATTTTTCATTAACGTTACAATGCATGGTGGAGGTGTTCGCGCTCAGAATAAGGTATTTTTTTTATTGTTTAGGTATGCGTTAAATAGACAGTAAATACTAACGCACGCACCTGACCAATATCTCAGTATATGGCTATGTTAAACTCTATTACGGGTTCTCTCGTACTTTCCACTTTTCTGTTGTCTCATTTCCCAATTTCTTTGTAAGTGGTCAGATAATAACTAACAACTGAATATAGCCAAACATTTCATTAGTATTTTCCCAGAAAAATTTGCGACTCAATTTGCACGGTTTCCTGTAATTATACGTTCCTAGACAGGATACAGGCAGCTACTGTAAATATTGCTAGGACCGTTGAAAACAACGATGATTTTATACGACGAAGTTTGAAGACCTGGAAGAGAGCTACTAGGAGCTGGAGCGTACGGAAATTCACCAGAATAAAATAAAAGCACCATTCTTCGTTGATACTCCAGACCGTATCATGCATACCAAGCAAGTTCAACGTCTGACAGCAAATCAAACTACGACCTGCGAGCAATAGCAGTTTGATAAGAAAGCTTGGCTGCGGTTCTTCCCTATTGATATGGCCTTATAAAATACCGTCATTTTCTCCTCTCTAATTGTGGAAGCGTAACGGCCGTACTAACTAAGGAAGGAACGAACGTAGGGTGGAACAAGTACATTAATATTATAGACTACAGTGCCCGCGCTGTCAATAATAACAGCGAAGAATTTGTGAAGACCAGTCTTGTGTTGCATGTAGCATCATCGCAAAGATATTAAGGCAGAACCTGCATGTATAGAAAGGAGCTCCCTGCCTGGGTAGTGCCGCTTGTTGACGGACATGTTCTTCATGAGTTCTCAGGTTATCGACTATTTAGGGCAGACGGTTGAGCTCCCTTCTATACATGTAAGGCTCTTATTAACTTCAATGTGTAAGATGCTGCGCAACTGCCAACTTGAATTAGGGATCCGTACAGATAAGCGTGCAAGGCTGAACAAAACCAAGCTTTCTTTTAGTGCTACGCAAAAAAAGCGATGTTTTTTGCACAAACTCAATATTGCTTCTAGTAAATACGGAGAAATACGGAGCTCTGTATCCAAGATACTCGAGGATGGCGTATAACGCGGACTCTGAAAATTTTTCCTCAAGAGATCACTTGCTCTGTTGAAAAAAGAACCCAAACTGTGGAGAAAATAATTTGCTGCCGAGAAATTATTGTGGTCTCTACGCGCCTGCTGACCGCTCAAGAATATCCTACCAGTTGACTCGATCATTACGAAAATAAGAGTATCCGCTGAAGCTTGAATGAAGGAAATCTCAGATGAGAGTACACAACACGATGGAAAAGATTGTTTAGAGAAGCTGTATGAATCTACATCGAGTGGACTACAACATTGTCAAAGAAAGACCGGAATCACACATACGGTTGGAGTGCCATCATCTGTAACCTGGAATATCTTCTGCCTATCAGTTTTTTATGAAGCTTGGCAGGATGACCACAGTTTTCAAGCAGATGAATTCACTGATGAAACCAAGAAGGCCAGAGCTAATTTTTGCCTACCTATCTCTTTCGTTAAGAGCGTGACATGAAACATATAAATAAATAAAAATATTAATCTATAAACACACGACGGTCATTCTTAGTATTAGATAATACAAACGATAACAACATAATCGTTTGTATCCCTAAGATCCTTCAGTTAGTTATTAGATCAAATCGGAGTTCTGCTCACCAGTTTACCACATACCTGCACCATCCCATCTTTTGTGGAGTTGCGTGCGTCACTAGGCTGGTTCTAACGTTACTTTCTTCCTTTGTTAGGTCTTTGATGCATCTGTATTGTCGTGCCCACTTTGTTTTAATGAGCTCTGTCGGAGTCTTCTCCTTTTTCGTACCATGATTTTGTAATTTACTATGCCTTGTCATCAGACCGTCTAGTCGCGAGGAAGGTTCAAGTGAATAATATGTGGTCTTGTCCACTGGGAATCCCTGTTTTAGGCATCATTTCTCGGCTCTTTGAAGCTGTACATCGATAACTTTCTTCAGTTTTTGCTATAGTCCAAGCATTATGCTCATAGACTGAAGGATGAGTGACATTATCAGCAATCAACAGCCCCATAGTCCCCGCACTGCCTGACGTGCTTCAGCGTGAGTAGGTACGGTACTCTGCCACCGCGTTGTTACTGCAAAGTATACTCAATTTTAGATTAAATTGAATAGTGTTCATTTGTTAGGGGCTGTGGGAATACTGTAGTTTACTCTTTGTTGGGTACAAGAGAATAAATTATGAACTCAGTTGATCGTCTTTCTGTTTTAAGTTTTGATTTACTTGTAACTAACACGTAGACGGAATTGTGCTTTGTGCAGTTGATCAGTTTCTGCGTACGTATATTCGCATCGCTGTACAGGAAAGTGCCTTTACTGCGTGCAACATTATGCTTTCGAATGTTTTGCTATAGCTTTTTTCTCCAAGTGCTAAATCTGTTGTCTGCATGTATTCGATTACATTGGCGAAACGTAGCGGATTGGCCGGTCTTCTCACAGCTATTTATATTACTGCATGGATATTCGCGAATGCTATCATCAAAAGTTTTTTCCACTTTTGTTAGGTAAGAAAAAATATTACTGAAGCGTCACCGCGCAAACTCATTACTTTTGTGTGTTTTCCACTTTAAGGTACCTAGCTTTGATTTATCTTGCATAGTTCGTTGTCGACTGCAACAATGCCGTGGCAAAGCTGATTTCCGTGTATTCGCACGAAAAATACTTTGTTACTTATGTCTATTTACTGAATTTATGTTTGTATTGGATTGCTAAACATAAGAACTGGTTTCTGGAAATATCACTTGGCTAATATTTTGAGAAAGAAAAAATGTGTTGCTTCTGACCATTGGAACGCAGTAATGGCTGCCTGATAACCAAAAACATTATGAATTTCTAAAATAATGGCGGTACGATTAATAAACGCTTTTTCACTTATTTTATTTCGCTAGATTGGGCATTTACTATGTTGGTGCTCAAAAATGACTGTGAAAATATCTCATTAAATAATCTATGCTCCTTAATATGTCCTCCTATGAGGTAGTAAGTTGTGCATCAGGCGATTCTTATGTGTCTTGTAGTAATTCAAACTAATGCAGGCACTTGGAAACCGGATTGAAGCGAGTACAACTAAGTTGTCATCCGAATGCCCGTGGATTTTACAGCTGCATTATATCTACTTACCAAGATAATATGCATTACGGGTGTTGCGTGCAGTTGGTCACTTAAAAATTCCGCGGGTATACTGTGCACTTCACATTTTTACCCACTGAAATTATTGTCGTGTAACATTTGTGCTCTGTTTGTGCCATAATAATGTAAACGCCATCGTCATTACGTGGTGCGAAATTATGGGTGTATGTAGGTATTTCTTTATGACAATGTAGCGGTAAGCTCGAAACTCGCTACTTCTTTGACATTAGAGAATGTTTTAAGTGTACATAACATGCTAAAACCTCTACCAAATTGTCGTAGCTGACCGTACTTACACTTTCATTCAGTTTCTGCTGTTTTCCAGTAGACGCCCGTGATTTTTATTTGTATCTTTTTATAAGAGAAATTGCTTGGGGCGGCTCAGCGCCTGGGCTTTGGCTCCTTCCTAAGAATGGACCTGTTCGTCCCTGTTTTGCTGTCGTGCATAATGTACTAAGACAAAAAATCTTGTTCTCAAGGTAAAACTAAATGTATCTATTTCACTGATAATGCTTTACCCTTGCAGTCAGATTTTCCGTTGATATTGGTAGAGAAGTAGACAAAGCCCACGACAGCACCTTATCCTCTTGTTTAATTCTAGTACTTTAGCATGCCTGTGGTAGCATGAAGCGTTAAATATGCCTTGATTTTATGTCGGTGAGTTCGGTACGCTTTTATTCTGTATACCGTGCTACGTACTTAGTTCATTTGTCCTTTTTTTCGAATTCTCCTCTGTGTGAAAGTTCGTTACATTGCTGACTAGATAGAGCATTGACATATCTTGTTGATTAATTGTGTACTATTTTATCTTTTGTGGGTCTATTTGTTCAGTCAAGTAGGTCGCAAGAGGTAAAATTACTTAGTTTTTATACGTATATTTTGCTTAAAGGAATTGCGTGTCAAGAATGTGTGCGGAGTCTAACGTAGTCTCGGTTATATCTTTGTTCATTTCCTACTCGTATTTTTCTATGTCGCGTTTCATATTCCGGCTAATTTTTTTCTGTTGTAAGGCTTTTTTATAATTGCTGTTACCATTTGATCGTGATTCCGTTTCATTTCTATCTCCCGTCAGGAGGCATAGGATAGGCCGTTAGGTTAGTGAGGTTCGCCCATCCAATGTTATAGGGAGTAGCGCCCAGCGCCCCTAGCCATTACCATTAGCTAGGCATTCGGGACGTCTGTCCATCGTTCTCACTTTACTTCCTTCCGATTTCATTCTCCTAGTGATATTACTTTCTTCTATTCTTCCTCTTCTTTGCTGAGTTGCTGTTCCCATGCGCGTTGATCCTACGTGGGAACACCTCGTGCATGGGTTCCCCGTTTCTATTGATATACTCTATGTCCCTCATTTCTTCCTCTGTTAGATCTCCTTAGTTGAGGGGACAGAGGCTTCAAGTATTCAGTAACCTAATCTCCATTTTTATCTAAATGGTTACTTCTTCTGTGCTTAGAGAAGCCTAAAACATCTAACTAGCTACTTATTCGTTGTAAGAACATCTTTATTTAGATATCGATACTTTATCTCGCTCGCCAGTGATGCAAATGTGTGTGTGTGTTTTTTTTGTTGTTGTTGCTTAGCTGTTGCGTATTTGTTATAGAATATTATCTAATGTATGGAGAAGAACGTAATGTGTTCATTGTTAACTGTACATTTTTATGTGGGGCTGTTGTGCATACAAGTGTAGTCTTAAATCTAGCACGTCTTTCTTGTGTGCCCCGTTGTGCTTCTCGATTTTCCTGACTTGATATTCCTTCGTGCCTCGTTCCGTTCTCCGTGCTATGTAGTATTTTCTTTGACTTTTCTATCTTGAAATAGTGCCACATTCTGTCATGAAGCTCAATGTACAAACCATCTGGGGCGTGTTGCAATCAGGCCTTCGGTGTCACATGTGTTACACCGGCGGCTTCCAATGCGACACAGTTTGGGTGACACGGACGACAACCCTCCTAAATTTTAGGGTTATGAGCTGGGTAACACTGCCTTTGTTTACAAACATTAACTATGATACTCGATAATCAGTATTACAAATTGTATGACTGCCATATATTGCTTGAATTCTAGCATGTGAAGCACTTTTTTGTAGTTTTCTTATTTTTTTATCCCAAAATAGAGCCAAAATATGGCTCCGCCAAAAATGTATATGTTTAAGCTTGCCGAAAATTCCGCAAGACTTTGTTGGAGCGCTGAGATCGCACGTCGCATTCACTGCTACACGTGTAACACAGTGAGGGTAACACCGGCGTCTGATTGCAACACGCCCCTGGTGCTGCATGTATGCGCACGAACAACTGCAAGCGAGGCCGGGCTGCTCTCGTCGTCCAAGTTCGAAAATATATGTAAACTCTGTAGCATCAACGACACGTGAGCTGCATAGCCTTGCATCACGTTGTGCCTGAACATACGTAGTGTGGCTCCGGTATAATTAAGCAACCATGGTGAGAGTGTTCCATATCACAGCTTGCGCTTGGTCCACTTGCGACTCTTCCTGAGAAGGGGGGAGGGGGATTCTTGCTACATACGAGCTGCATTCGTGCGCAACATGTTTATTCTGTATTTAGTTTCTTCTAATGTTCGGATAATGGCAATGTTTGAACTGCACATTTTCTTGACCAGAAACTCTATACTTCTAAAAAATATTGCTCGCTTTTCAGAGACTTGAACGGTTTAGTTGAATTAAGGGGAGAAACTTGTTTCGTAATACGATCTCGCTCTCGCAAAAAACATAATAAACTAAAAATAAAGGACCTTGTAATAAGAGGTACTACTGTACTCTTATGTTCCCTGATATTAAGTGATGTAGGAATCTGTGATATGTTTGTATATGTGGATTAATATTAACGGGATTTTGTGAGGCATTCCTATTATCGCATCTAACTGTTGTGTAGTCTTGTGTACTCTTGTATTCTGCTGAGCCTTTCTTTCTACCGTGCCTAGACTCTTAACGTATTTTTGTTGGTTGTATTCTCAGTGATATTAGTTTTCCCCTCGTAATCAGGGTCCCGGAATCGAATAGTCTGTGATCCCCTGCTCCTGGCACCGATTCGGACCTCTTGTACAGTCGCCTCTGTCTGTTAACAAAATAAAGTGTCAGCAAGGTCAACACATTCTTTTATTTTGCCTCGGACTCTTGGGACAAGGTGCTATCACACTCCCTCTTCTTCCTCTCAAAATTATCAGTTTTTAGTTTGTACTTTATGTGTTCAACTATGCCGACGACTCCACTTTGATGGCAGTGATACCTGCTCCTCGCTTGCATAATGCTGTCGCCCAGTCTCTGAATAGGGATCTGTCACGCATTAGTGCATGGTGCTCGGCCTGGAATATGAAGCTGAATGCCAGTAAGACCAAGTCTATGATTGGCAGTCGGTCTCGGACACTTTTACCGCAGCATCCACATCTGGAGATAGATGACACTTTGTTTCAAGAGTCTGGCTCCGTGGAGATTCTTGGTGTTTACTTTGATGAGAAGCTTACTTTTGAGCAGCATGTTAGACGACTGGGGTCACGTGCTGTCAGTAAGATTGGGCTCCTGCGTAAGGTGAATTCTGTGTTTGGTGGCAGTGAGGTTGTCCGCAGATGTTTTACGCTTTTCTTTTTGCTGCCTGTGTTGGAGTATTGCTCACCGGTCTGGGCTTCAGCTGCTAACAGTCACTTGCGTTTGTTCGACCGACTTGTTATTTCAGCCAGTAGGCTGTGCTGGGATAATGATCTGGTGAAACTGTCCCACAGGAGAAGGGTGGCCGAACTGTATGTTTTATAAAGTGTACAACAATGAGATGCATTGGTTGTATTCTTATGTCCCTGCCCTCAAGGTCTTTGGGAGAGTTGCACGTGCTGCAGTAGGCGCGCACTCTTTCATGTTGGAGAATATAAGGTGCCAATCTAGTCAGTTCGGTCGGTGCTTCGTGCTCTAGTCTGTTAAATTTTGAAATTTATTGCCTTCATCAGCTTTCGGTCATATTGGCCTTCAGTCGTTTAAGTCAGTTGTTAACGGTTTTTTGTTGGATTTCCTTTAGCAGCGTTTCGGGCTTCCCGGTGTTGCAAAGTGCTTCATTTGGGCTGTACTACCTGTCCGTGGTGGCCCGAGCGTAAAGTTTTGATAATAATAATTAGAAATTTTTTGTTGTAGGAATGCATATATTCTGATTGCAAAAGTAAATAAAAGAAGAAAACTTTTCAACATGCTGTTGCAAGTGTCAAAATTTCAGTGGCAAGAAGTGACGCGGTGGTTTTGTGAATAAAACATTTTACGTTTGTTGCGAGCGATATCGTCGCTAGCAAAATGCGTAAGGTACATTGGATCCCGTAACCGTCTCTTTCTTTGGCTGTATTGTGTCGCTACAAGGTGTCTCCTATCGTATTCCTACGGGAGAAGACCCCCTGTAACGAGCTTGATTAACCAGTCAAGGCCTGGTTAACTAGTGCGTCGGAGGAAGTGTGTTGAGACATCCAGCAAAGAGAGAGTTCTTTGTGTCGAAATACGGTAAAATAACGCGAACTGTAGTTTATGATGTCGTTTTGAGGCTTATTAGCAGTTACAAGGTGAGCCCAGTCTATTTGTTTTACGTGGTTATTTTTTCCTATTTCGACTCGGTCCTTTGTTTTTTTTCATATCTCAATGCAATCCGTTTGATTTACTGGTTTTCATTATATATACTGTAATGTTTTCAGACATTGTGTACCTATAAAATTAAGTGCTCACTGTCGTGCTCGTGGATCGTAGTTAAAGTTGCAACGGGAATATATATTTTGAAATTAAAGAATATGTATATAAAACGCTGTCGCATTTTTCTTCCCGACTTTTAACATCCCTTACAGTCTGCTAGAATTGCATGCACATCTCTGGGGCTCGTAGAGCTTACAATAGACATCGCCTTGTGTTCCTGTTGTCCATCAGGTCTTAAACCAGCAAAGCGTTTCCTTTGCCGCCGCTTCGATGTTCCTGCTCATGGATGTGCGTCTGCTATGAAGCCTTCTGGATTTTGGAGTGCAAAAATGTTTCGAAACAGGTAAGCGCAGTCAGTTCCTCTTTAAAAGCAAATATTTACCGTCCTCCTTTCTATCTAGGAAAAATGTGTAGCAAAGCACAGCTGTTATCCCAGTTGGTGAGGATTTTTCGACAGTACAATTCCAGTGCTGCAGACGCTTGGGAACTGGGTTCCTTAAGTTTATTCCGAGTACACTAAGCAGATTCGCCTTATAATTCATGCACATTCTCGCCGTTTAGTAGGTACAGTCGAACTGACGATCTTGATGCATTGACAACTGATAGTAGATCTGGTGCTGCTGATGTACTGCGAATAAATGATATTACCGTTGATGTACTGAGAACAAATGGTATGCAGATCTTAAGCAGCTGATGTACTGAAAACAACTCTCATGCAGATCTGGAGCAGCAACAGCAATTTTGATAATTTAAGTAGATCTAACCCAACTTTAGTTACTACCAAAAAACCTACTTTAATTTCAATATTGCGGTTACCAGTTTTGACTACAAATAGTTAAGTATCTTGGATTTTTTCTTCAGTTTGGGTAGAGGAAAATAGAAGTTCATAGTCAAATATCTCGAAAAGTCTGCATATGTACAGAAAATGGTTGTGATTTTTGGATTCAGGACGTGTTAATCTATTAAGAAACACATTTCATACGTATCGACTTTACAGGGCGAAAAGGTAAATATTAGCCAATATCTGCCAAGGCTCACTGAAGACTGGCTATGTCGGTTCCGTTCTGGCGTCTCCTGCGCTGGTGTGCGGGCTGAACTTCGGTTCTGTTCTGAGGCTTCGGCGGCGGTTCCGTTCTGCATCAGTGTGCGACAAGCTTTACGGGGCACAAGTTGGGCCATAGGGTTAGATTAATTACGTTCAGCCATCCTCTGCTAAGGGAAACAGCAGTTATCAGGCCTGCGCGTTATCAGGCCGCCCCCATTGTCCGGCCACCGGACGCCGCTTTGTTTGTATGAGCTGGCTTTGGGTTTGGGGCTCTGGGTAGCCCCTGAGTTGGAGGAAAT
>LQNS02000140.1:4805419-4829008 GCA_001587735.2 Parhyale hawaiensis
GGCTGTTAATGGTTTTTTGCTGGATTTCCTTTAGCAGCGTTTTGGGCTTCCCGGTGTTGCAAATGCTTCATTTGGGTTGTATTACCTGTCCGTGGGAGCTCAAGCGTGAAGTTTCAATAATAATAGTAACAGGTTAACACATAGCTTGACCATCTTGAGACGATTCTCCGCATCTCCTGTTCGTTGTTCGGCTGTTCTGATCATGAAGAAAAGAATTTGATGAACCCCTTTTGTTTCCCTAAAGATCCAGAGTTGCGAAAAAATGGGTTTAGCTTCAAAAAAGTAGGCTCCTTTTCTGCTGTCACTGGCCGCATCAATTCAAACGTTTCTCATCATAGCAATATGAAACGCTCTTTTCTCGAGTGAGTGCATTGCATCTGGATGTTGATGATGTAAGGATGCTTCTTATTACATATATTCCTATTTTAAGCCTCCCTACCCACAAAGTACACTGGGATCCAAAGAGAGGAAGAAAGAAGGGCAAAATATGTTACGAGAGACATAGAACCCATGGACGAGTCAACGCGCATGGGAGCAGCAATTCCAAACTCGTAAGAATGTTTCTTTTTCAGTTTTTATTTGGGTTTGAAAAAACTTCAAGGCAGGGAGTAGCAATAACGGGAGAACAAGACATACCTGCGAAGAAAAAGAACGCGCGTGAAATGAGTTTTTTTTTTTTTTTAGAACAAACAGCTGCGGTAACCGCTCAACATTATGCGAGTAAAATTATTGTATCATCAATATTGAATTATTCTATCTATGCTTCTCTTATAGAACGTACAGCTAGTAATTCCTGACTGCATCTTATAGCTAACATATATATGTTAAAAAAAAAAATAAGGAAAACTAGCAGAGAGCGCAGCGCCTGCTTGGTTCGAAAAAAAAAAAATTTCACGCGCGTTCTTTTTCTTCGTCTGGTTCTCCCGTTAGTATTACTCCCTGCTTCAGGGTGTAGGACAAAGGTTACCCGGTTCTAAGATTTATCTTGCTTCTCTTTTCAACTGCTGAGAAGAGCAGTACCTAGTAATTATAAGTAATTCAGTTTTCCTTTGACGTTTTCTTAAGTAACTCCCATACAACACTCAATTTTAAAGCAATTTAAAAATTTTTTGGGAAAAAAACATTTTTTTAGTAGCTATGAATGCTTGTTTGGCAGCACACAGAATTCTGCCTCCCTAGTCTCCGGGAAGCAACGAGCATAACGGGATGACCCACGAGAAACTAGCATCGAGAAGCGACGTCATGAATAGAACACTACTTATATTTTTGGTTAGGATCAAGAACCCAACCAACCTACGAAGGCTGGAGTCCCGACCCTCAAATACTTCGACTCGTCGGTGGGACGTTCTTTGCCAACATGCGATCAAGGCGTATTTTAGTCCCACTGAGTCCTTCCCTTACGCTCTTTGCTTCCTACTTGTCCCTGCCTTTCAGCGACGTCACCAGCCCGCCACAGCACGTGCATCGCGAAGTCGTATATGTAGCTTAGAAGCAAAAATTGAAAGGCAGATGCAAATTATGCCTACCTCCTGTAGAAAAAGGAAATAATTTCAGTTTTCTGCTAGCTGATTCTACATAATTGGCACAAGACTGACGGGGTAAATGTCACTTGGACCTCGTCCAAAGGTATCACCAAGAAGGTTGTAATCGGAGCATTTCGAGTAAACTTTTCCCTGCAACTGGCTGATTCGCGTTTCCGATTTAGCGAGAGGCATTGCCTCACGGAGCCCGTATACAAAGGAGTCCTGAGTTCAGAGTTCTATAGCCATTAACCATGAACGAAATTTCGAGCAGATGGAGGTTTGTAAATGAAACTTGTATCCTATATAGCTGCCAACTTATGATGAAAGTAACAAAGTGGGCACTATGATATCAATCTTCATGTAGAAATTTTTTGCAAAAATATCGATAACTGCCGGTCTTTATCTTCCTTAATATGTGCTCACCAAAGCTTTTGGCCCAATGCATGGGAGCAGTTCAGCTAGCTTAGGGGGCCCAAAACGTCAGCTCCCATCACGTGACTAAGCCATGTGTGCACTCGCCCAAAGAGAGCAGAGTCTTTCTCATCCCATTACAACCTCCTTGGGAATCACAACTATGTTGTACTAGAGCGCCCGCGCTGTCAAATATGACATCAAAGAATATGCCTCCGTCACTAATATGCTTCTGAAACATACGCTTAACATGACTCAATTTATAATATGAGATATATAAGTGCTCCCTTTAAATTCATGCGAAAAGCACAATCGTCTCTCACCATAGGTCACATGCGGAAAAAACCTTTCCTTAGCAAACAGCAAAGCCCAAGTGAAATTAAATAAATTACCCACCGTGTATCCATGATATCGAACAAGTCTTCAGTACATCGAAGATTTTGTGTTGAAACAAAATCTACGCCGTCAAAGAGAAGACAGAAAGCTGAAAAAATAATTTCTATTGCCCGCGAAAAATCATCGCTTCGTTAGGCCTTCGTTTATCAGCTTTTGAATTTGTACGTGGTAAACTGAGAACAAACATATGGTTCGATGTACGGAGAAAGTTATAAATATAAAACTGCATGGTCGCACTAAGAGAATCTGTTATATCTCTATATTTTTTTTCCGTGGTGTATTTCAAGCAAGAAGTGCACTGAGATAAAGGAATGAGGATCCCACTTTCGCAATCTTCTAAAATCTGGTCATCAATCTCCATGAAAACGCGACCTAATTACAAAATCTGCAACCTTGCATTAGTTTTCCTGGATCTTTTTCCTTCAGAGCGTGTGACCCGAAACATACAAATATATAAATATTAAGTATATACGGTGTTTATTATATTGGGTTGATTATTAAATGTAACTGCTTGCACCTTCTGCGCCGAGTACGCACTGCCTGCCCTGAAGGAAAGTGCCTGATTTTAACATAAAATTTGACCTGTATAATGAAGAGTTGGGTGCCAGACGTGTCGAGTAATATCCATCCAGCTATGTTTCTATGAGTTTACAATAAAATATGAAAATTTCCCTTAAATTCATTCCCCTTTGCAAATCCGGTAAAATATTTCTATATCACAGGGTTTTCCTCTTGTTTTAAAAGTTTTTCGGGACATTCGAGCAGTTTCTAAAACTTTCTTAGAATCCAGAACGCTGGACTCGCACAACTACCTGCTAAGGGCGGCGAAGACGGACAATAGCAGGTGCGACACAGCATAACCATTCACCACTACTCGCTCGTTAGCGACAACGACGTCATAACTAAAAAACTGGATTTTTGAGTTATCCAAACAGATATATTCATTTTCAAACACTGATTTTTTTGGAAACAGTGTCATAACTAGGGTTGTGACTTTGCAAAATATGCACGCATATTCTGTCCAAATGTATGACTGAATTTTGATTTTCATAGTGTATAGGTACTAGTGAAGTGTGTGCATAGGCAACATATTTTATGTAAGAAATCAAACTTCAGTCATACAATTGGACAGAATATGCGTGCATATTATGCAAAGCCACAACCCTAGTCATAACTGTAGCTCAAAAATTGACCGCTAGGGAGCACTAAAATGTCCTAGGTATTTATAATATTGAGAGTGTCTTGAAGGTGTAAAACGCTTCTCCTGAAGAATTTGTTATNTATTATGCAAAGCCACAACCCTAGTCATAACTGTAGCTCAAAAATTGACCGCTAGGGAGCACTAAAATGTCCTAGGTATTTATAATATTGAGAGTGTCTTGAAGGTGTAAAACGCTTCTCCTGAAGAATTTGTTATATTGAGTTATGACGACGTTGTCGCAAGCGAGCGAATTGTCCAATATATATGAGAGCAAAATACAGACGTTACTCAAACCGTTAGCTATGAACCACTATTCCGTTTCGCCACAGAGGGCTGTAATTACCGAAATTCTCGAGATGATCTCTAAAGTATGAAGAACTTCATCAAATTCTTTCGAACCGAAATATATTCTTTACTAAAAGCAACAACAGGTTTCTTAGGGATATTACTTTAGCCCTTAGCAACGTCGACTCGCATTTGAGAGCAAATCTGTGAACTTCGATGAAAAATCTTAGTTTTTGCCTGATGTGGGTTTCAAATTTTGAGTTAACAAAATGAAATGAAAGCATAAAGCTGGTAAATCATGTTTTCGATACACTAGAATCCGTTGGACTTGCACAACCAACTGTTAACGCCTGGGAAGTCAGACAATCTTGGGTGCGACACAGCACAACCTCTCCAATTTTTCACACTCAAGTAGCCTATCTTCTGTACCCAAAGCAATAATAAGTGTCCCAGAGGGTAAAATGATTACTTTTAATTACTTCAGCAATTGGGACGTTTACACACGATTGTCAGCGGATCTGAGAATTTCGATAAACAATCGGCATTAAGAACCGAACATTGTTTATCTGCATTAGTTCATTAGTTACTATAAGCCCCTCGCTTTGTTCCAGGGATTATTAGCCTAGTAAAAATTTATACCCGTAGTAGAATTGCCACCTTCCTGAGTTTTCAAAAAAATTGAACATGCAGGTAAAACCGCCAAGTTCGTAGCGAAGAAATAAATATAAAAATATGAACTAGAGCACTGCGAGACCGCATACCTCCGCCAAGATAGGTAATATCAACTAAAACTAGGATTTCATTTTTATCACTAAAATTCGGTCACCTGTGCTTCTTGATAGCAATAACATCTTCTGTAGTTTTCATGAATATCCATCCGTAACTTTTAGTGTTATGTTCTGACAAACAATAACACAAACGTTAGTGAAACACACAAACGGTCGGACCAATCAACAACAAAAGTTGGTTGCGTTTTTCACCATTGTCAATTTTATTATAAAGATCTGTTCATTACTTTTTTAATTATGTTGCTCCCAAACATTTGATAAATATCAGTTAAATACAGAAACGGGCGAACCGGTCATTACAAAAATTTGCCATTTATATCTTTCAACATTTCTAATAATTCCTGCAAATTTTATCACGATCCGTTCATAACTTTTGAGTAATATTGCTGACAAACATAAAATCAAACAGAGAAACAAATAAACGGATAGATAAATCAAGAAAAATTTAGTCACTTGCTGTTCGTAAGTGGAAATCTCATAAAAATATGTAAAAGTACCAACACAAAACAGGCAGTTTATCATCATTACGTTAAGTTGCCATGCGTAAAACTATATACAGTATTAGCGTTTTTACCGAAAGGCCTCAATTTGACAGTGAACTTAGTTCAGGTTGCCTCAAAATTTAACCAGCGGGCCACTGCTACAAAAGCATCTCCAAGACGAAAAACAGGGAAAAAAAAGACACAAGACACTCGTGTGGAGGGTTTTTTTTTTTTGCGGCGACCCTCTACACTGTAGCAGGTAATTCCTGTTGTACAGGCGCTTATCTTCATGGACAGCCCATCTTACGGAACAAAAGAGCAAGCCAAGACCCAATAAAGTAGCATTGAAACAACTACTGCTACCGAATTCAGTGACTCTGCCGTATTCTCAGGCTGCATGAGGCCCATAAATATTCCCACAGAAATACAGTCCCTCAGAATAACTCCCATAGAGGTCTAGGACTGCTGTTTTCTACTCTTCATGTACACCCTCTGATGAGCTACAGCTCGCATGTGCTTAAGCCAGAAAAAAAGCATGGTCTGAAGAGTAAACGCTGGCATCTGTCAAAAGTTACGCTGCTACTATTTTTTCTAGGGCACAAACCTCTAAGACAATGGCAATGATGTTAGGAAGTAAACAGTTAACTAACCCTAAGTTTATCCTATCCTAACAGACTTGAACTTACTTGATGAAATACTGCTGACCAGACTGAGGGGATATGAACTGCTTCAGCAGCTCCACATTTCTATAGTCAACTACGAGGTAGTCATCTCGGCATATAGGACACGCACTGCCTGTTATCAGGACGCCTTCATCCTGAAAATAAATTAAAAATTAGCAAAAGAACCGACTGTTATTGCCAATTTATCAACGCTTCAATTAAGATTAGAATCTTGAACAAGTTTTTGCATCTTTTTTTTTCCAAAAGTCCTCTACAAAAATTAGTGGGCAAGTCACTGAGCGCATTGGTCCATCGCTAGCAACTACTTTCACCTATCTTTCTTGCAGCATTTGAACTTCACGTCAAAAAAATGACGCGCCTTTAGGGGCCTTCCACGAAACGACCAATTTTCCAGCATCTTTATAAGAATGGAAGCACTGCTAAGCCAGGCCAAGCGCCATCGATTGAACAAATGATAATCGGACGGGTCTGGAGTAGAGAGCGGATGGTGGCTGTTTTTGTCGTTATTTCTGTCGTGTCTCTGCTCTTATGACAGCCGTTTCTCCTACAACGCTCTGCTCAAACATTAACTGTAGTCGACAGCGATCGGACGTGATGGTATACAGTAGATCGGTTTGAGCAGCTCTTAGTAAACTACACCCGGTTCATCTCACCAAATGCACAGAACAGCAGCTGCAGTACACCAGAGCGTTCTTCAGCTATAGCATCAAATTGTTATTTTGGATGCAGCTAAGCCCATCTCTCCACGTTGTTTCCGACAAAGCATGGTCGCTGTTAGTCTCAATAGCATTCGGTGTGCTTCAACAGCTGATTTCCATCTAATAAAACCGTATAGTAAAAGTCCTTAGAATATTGGCACGAAATTTGACTTGTTCAGTACTATAATAACAAAGTTTTTTACATCTCATCAAAGCGACATACTCTGAATTTCAATGTTACTTGTATGGTTTTACAGCCTCCTATAAATGCATTACAATCTGACACTATCCACGAGCGCAGTTATTGAAACGCACTCTAATGGAAAACATTGAAAAAGCCCTGGAAAGAAAAAAGTTCTGAAGGAAAAAAAAGCCACACGGAAAAAACCACGGTAGGAAAAAAGCCCCGTTAACCCTTGAAGCTACATTTGAGAGCTCTATTCATCCATTTGAATACAGCATATTTGAGTAAACTTAACGATATTGTGCTTAGCTAAATTTGACCTAGCAGTTGCATGTGCGAACGGCAGTTGCTAAACATCTGAAATAGGTCATATGAGGTTAATTTAAGATAGATTTAGTTAGGTGAGTTTAGATTAGGTGAGAGGTTAGGCAAGATCAGGTTAGGTGAGAGGTTAGGTAAGATCATGCAGGTTAGGTGAGATTAGTTTTGATTAGGGAGGCAAGATTACGCTATATGCATAAAAGCCCAGTTTTTATATTTTGGACTTCTTCTAAGTCCAAAATCAGGTACATCGGGTTAGGCCTATACAGGAAGCGAAAAGCTAAACGGGAGGACTCACAAGAAACTAGTAACCTCGACGAACGCTCCGGCTGAGCAGCCTATGAGTATTTTAAATTTTAATTGATCAATTTCGTGTGAAGAATCGTTGTCGGTAACGAATTTCATCACTTAAGCGCATACATAAACTAGAGCACTCTGAGAGCGCATACCTCCGCCAAGTGAGCCAACGGTAGCAAAAATTCAAATTGGCTCTGAAACCACAATTTTCTTTGCATAAACTCCAAAATCTAATCATTTGTGCCTTTTTATATTAATAACAGCTNTAACAGCTTGTTCAATTTTTTTGAAGATCCGTTCATAACTTTTTGAGTTATACTGTTAACAAACGTTATGACAAATATGAGTCAAACATACAAACGAACCAACCGATCTGCACCAAAATTCGATCATTTATGTCTTTTACCATTTCTAACAACTCCTATATATTTCATAAAGATCCATTCATTATTTTTTGAGTTATTGTGCTAACAAGCATAAAATTAAACACAGTGACAAACGAACGAACGAACAAACGGACCATTACCAAAATTTGGTCATCCTTCTTTTGTTATATACCTAACAACTCATGTTAATTTCATCAAAATCCAATCATAACTTTTTGAGTTATGGCATCGAGAAAAATGACGCAGACAAGTAAACAAACGGATGGACATATCTCTTCACCAAATGTTAATCATCTGTTCCTCCTAACATACCTAACAATCCCTGTAAATTTCATCCAAATCGGTTCATAACTTTTTGAGTTATCCTGGTGACAGACAAAGAGACAGACAAAAACAACGAAAACATAACCTCCTTGGCGGAGGTAACAAAGAGAATATATAATAATTGAACAATAAACAATTATAAAAAAGAATTGCATTTGACGCTGGTGGAAACTTTCACAGCACTAGAGGCAAAATCTGAGCGGGTATGGTCCCCTGATGTATCTTCTTCGAAGTGAAGCCTTATTTACACTTCATATTCAGTTACAGTGCTCTTCACAAAACATAGGTATACCTATTTAAATGTATCACCATAATTCTTCGACTTAATTCATTCAATCTCCCGCTCCTGACTGTACAGCTACTTGAGCTGCACCCATACACAAAACACATAGCTAGTCCGGCAGCCAGTGGGGTGAACTTGGATTTCTTGTCCATACGGTGTTTTTTTTTATGGATTCTTGACGTTCAGACCCAAAAGGCCTGTTTGAAGAATCCACATGATGCCGGCCTGGCACCCTTGGGCATTTTGATATATTGACTTAATCATTAATCCAAAATAGCCACCGATATTCGATAAGAAGCCATATCTATCTTCCTAGAAGTGATAATAGCGTACTGTAAAATTCCACATTGGGGTTTTTCGACTCAAGGAATCCATTGAAGCTACTTCCAGTACAATACAGCAAATCTTCATGAGGCATAAATTTAACATGACCGCCATTTTGATATAAAATAGCCTATCGTTTCTTATGGAAGGGATAAATGAGTGTTATAAAATTCTAAATTAAGGTTTTATAATTCAAGGAATCCATTGAAGCTACTTTCAGAACAGAAGGACAAAGCCTTATTTGCATAATTTCTAATTATCGTAGTATTGTAATGTTTGAGTTTCTGTGCGTGAAAATATCGCTGCAAAATAACGGAATAGAGAAAATATGTTCTAAAGGCAAATTTTATCAACTATACCCTTCACAAACTGCAGCATAGTAGCTTTGTGCAAGCTTATAAGAAATATGTTATCTATAGCATACATATACAATAAACTCACTGATATTCAAGAGGAAAACCCTTCATGATACATTAGTTTGAAGAAGCAGTCATTGCAAGTTTTATTACTATTCACTTCATAAACTACAGCATAATCTTTGTCCAAGTTTCTAGAGTGGCCCTACTCCTCTTCCACCACAAAAGGAGGTGCTGACAGCCTGATTGTGTCCAAAAATAAAGCACATGCCGGTATGTCAGGAGCTGGCAACTGATAAGATATTTCACAAGAATATATTAGATCACAAACTCATCAATACTGGTAGCAACTAGCAAGGACACACCTATTAAAATTTATTATGGTGGAGTGGTGATCAACAGGACAGACTTGACTTGTTCCCATGAAGAGGCAAATTGCATTATTGTGCAACAAGCAATCATCCCAGGAAAGAATCGAAATGGTTGGTATCGCAGTAATAGCAGATGACACAGAGGTTTTTGTACTTCTGCTCCACCATTACTATGAGCAACAGCTCACCATGCCCATGATAATGAAGTCCCCAGCCACTGGACAGGCTGTAATTGACATAAGTGGCTCAGTGTTGCAACACATTGATATCCTTCGTGCCACTCTAGTAATGCAGGCTTTATCAGAATGTGACAGTTGCCTGTTGTTGCTCTGGTATTGGGAAGTCAAAGGCACTGAGAGAATTGAAGACTGGGTACCCTTTGTCCCGCCTTGGCGATGAAGATGCCCAGCTAGCAGATGTTTCAGTACAAGCATCTTGGTTTAGGAGTGCATGCTATGAACGGAAAGGCTGCAGAAGTCTAACCGCAGCTTGGCAAGAGTGTTGGGCTGCAAAGGCTGGATCAGGAAGAGCTCTGATGTAAAAAAAATCAATCCCTGCCTCCAACCAATGAGGCATTCCTGGAGACTGTGCAGGTTGCCCACATACAAACATGAGCGTAGAAACATGCTCTGGACTCGCATCCTCCTCCCCTTGATTCTCTGCAACACGGCTAGCTTTATAACAATAGTTTCAAGTATCTGCTACCCACAACAGTCCCAGAGAAGTGCTCCTTGCCCCAGAGAGTGTGCTCAAGATGATACGTTGCTCCTGCCATAGTGAGAAGCCTTGCAATAGCTACAGCAAATTGTGGCTGTGCCAGTGGAAGGCTTCCCTGTACTACATTCTGTGCACGTCAAGCAACAGACTGCTACCATGAACTGTCATAACATGATGCACATAATGACAATGCAGATGATGATGATTATGATACACAACACTAAATGTCACATTCCCTAACGCAATTCGAAATGCTTAATCATAGTTTTATATCTGATTTGTTTATCATTGTACCCTGCAGATGATCTAAATTAAGGTATTTGAAGGGCTTTACATTTAAATATCGGTGGATTTATCCTAGGTGCTCTGTATATATAATAGCGTATAAAAACTTAGCCAAAGATTAAGTTGTAGTTTAAGTGAATACCGTAGTTAAAAAAAAAACTTGCAATGACTGCATCTTCAAGCTAATGTATCATAAAGGGTTTTTCTTTTGAATATCAGTGAGTTTATTGTATATGTATGCTATAGACAACATATTTCTTATAAGCATGCACAAAACTACTCTGCTGCAGCTTGTGAAGAGTATAGTTGATAAAATTTGCCTTTAGAACAAATTTTCTGTGTTCCGTCATTTTGCAGTGTTATTATTTTCGCGCATGAAAGCTCATACATTACCGTAGGATGAAGTAATTGAGATATAGTGGGAGTAATTGAGATCAATGGTTATTGTGGCCTTGTTAGAGTACTTACACAATCTATAGGCTTGTGGTAGGTTTAAAAAATATGTTCTGATTTGTGTAAGTACTCTAACAAGGCCACAATAATCATTGATCTCAATTACCCCCACTATATCTCAATTGCCCCACATGATCTCAATTACCCCATTCTACGGTACAATATTGCGATATTTTGGAATTATGCAAATGAGGCTTTGTCCTTCTGTTTTGGAAGTAGCTTAAGTGGATTCCTTGAATTATAAAGCCTTAATTTAGAATTTTACAACACACATTTATCACTTCCATTATGAATGATAGGCTATTTTATAACAAAATAGCGGTCATGTTAAATTTACGCATATGAGGATTTGCTGTATTGTAGTGGAAGTAGTTTCAATGGATTCCTTGAGTCGAAAAACCCCAATTGGGAATTTTAGAGCACGCAATTATCACTTCTAGAAAGAGAGATATGGCTTCTTTTCGAATATCGGCGGCCATTTTGGAATAATGTCAATATAACAAAATGCCCAAGGATGCCAGGCCAGCATCACTTGGATTCTTCAAATATAGGGTCTGAACGTAAAGAATCCATAAAAAACATCGTATGGACAAAAAATCCTGGGCTAAGAGTAAAATGATTGCCATCAAGTAGCAACAGAAAGTTTGAGTAATAACTATTCCTATGGTTTTCCTCACTTCAAGAATGGAACTCTGCTTACATTTTTTCTTAGGATTAAGGTCCGACTTTCTAATACTTCGACTAGTCGGTGTGACGACATTTGGCTACATGCAGTTACGGCTGAGTTTTATTTTATTCCCATCGAGTCCTCCCGCTACACTCTTTGCTTCCTGAGCCTATCGGACAAAAATTGTTTCGTCACGAAAAGTTAGGTAATTACACAAGGATTCAAACCATTAAGCAAGGTTAGCTGGGCGGGGCCTGGTTTTTCTAAAAATCGCAGTTATAAAAAACGTTCACGTCAAGTAAAGTAAGCTGAGGTTAGGTCAGGTTAAGTTAGGTGATAAGAAGCTAAGTAATGCTATGTCAGAATAGGTTGGGCTTAGTTCGATGTGGTTAGATTAGGCTACGCTCAATTAGAAAAAGCTAGACTAGGTTAGGCTTAGTTTCGTTGAGTTAGGGTAGGTAGTTAATTAAATGCAGTATAGTATAATTCAACTTATTTTAATATAACTTGCTTCAAAATAACAAAGTATGGGTAGTAATTGTACATTCGGAGATAGGAGTTTTTTTCCTACTGGGGCATTTTTCCTCCCGTTCCATTGCCCTCCCACAGCAGGATATGTGACCAGCTGCAACAACTCCTGTGGTAAGGACCATGGGTTGCTCCCCTCTCCCGGGCGGCACTATCGTCGTTCACGACAATTTTGCGTTCAAGTAAGCTTTCCTGCGCGCGCCACTACTAAAATAAACACTACCTAGGCTAACCTAACCTACCCTTACAAAACCTAACCTCCTTACCTAACCTTTTAATCTACTCTAACCTTACCTAACCTAACTCAACCTAACCTTTCAAACCTTACCTAACCTATCTTAATCAGCGATACAGACAGCAGCGCTCCGCACCAACTTGAACGCCGCTCACACGCACACGATCTGCGTACACAAATCGTCGCGAACGACGATAGCGCTCACGGGCGCACAGGATATGCCAGATAACCCAGAAGGGGTCGACATTGCAATGGTGACTGGTGGGGGGAAAGTGCTTCGCCAGAATCAATTGCAACACCTCTACAAAGTCACACAGCCTTTATCCATGGTAGAGCACCATTCTTCAGTACCCTGGCCGTTGAATTAACAATACTTGATAGCGACCGCACATATTTGAAGTACTGTAGCTACATAGAAAATGAAGCTGTTAATTACTACTGGATACTCGAAGAGCAGTGAAATGCAGTAAAACTTCGATTCTCTACCATAATTCGTACCGGAACTCCTTTGTTTTCGAGAAATAACGACCTGAAATACTTGAGGGCAGGATTCGGGGGAAAATTAAAAGTTTTTATTTTTGGACTGACTAGAATGAAACTTGGTAGAGATATGTAAAATCGAAAAGGAAATAGTTTTTACTCGTGTACTTTTTTCATGTTCTCCATAGAAAGCGAGTTATTCAAAGAAAACGACAAAAGGGTGCTTGGAAAACCATACTCCTACAATTTTTTTGAGCTAGGTAGTTACAGAGATGATTTGCGGTACTAAAAGAAACGAAATTTAATTTTTTACAATAATAAAATTTTAGTTTGATTTTAGAATTGTGAGACGAGTGACAGCGCAGTTTAGAAAAAATTGAGCTTTTCGAACTTCATCAAAAACTGTTTCGAAAATCAAACTGAAAATTTGACCCTGATAGAGGATCAAATTTCGTTTTTTTCTTATACCAAAATCACCTTTGTAGCTAGCTCAAAAACTGTAGAAGTAGGGTTTTCCCAGCCCCCTTTGCCGTTTGCCTTATATAACTCGTTTTCTATCGGACAACGAAAAAAGTACAGGATTAAAAGCAATTTCTTTTCTGATTTTATGTATCTATACAAAGTTTCATTCAAATAGGTCTAAGAATAAAAAAAAAATAAAAATTCATTTTCGCCCGAACCCTCCCCTTACGTATTTCAGGTCGTAATTTCTCGGAAACGAAGGGGTTTTGAGGCTTTTGTCCCTGCTGAAACCCGTTTTTTTTTTTGCGCTTTTATCACCCGCGAACGAAGTCAGAGAGGTGATAATGTTTTCATTGAAGATTTAAGTATATATAGATATATATTTGTATGTCTGTCCACCCAATTAGTGGTCGAAGGAGTTGAGCAATCTTCATAACTTTTGTAGGGATTTTGGTAGATTGACCTAGATGTGACCCATGCCAAAAAATTAGACCTAGCTGGCCATAAAAAATGACGTCATAGAAATTTCTCCATCGGGGCGAATTTGCCTCCACCGCGGCAGATCGTCTGGAGCACGGGGCGTTCTATTTTTTCCGATGGTATTCTTAAGGAGGTAATATAGTAGGAGTGTAGCGATGTAACCTTGTTGGACACAGTTTCATATAAAAAACTAGGATTAGCTGGCCATCGAAAATGACTTCCGTAGAATCTGCCCCTACCGCGGGTCTTACGCCACGAGGCGTTCTAGTTCTATATATCATTAAAATATGTGCAGTAAGATATAGTAGTTAGGAAAATTAAGCCTCCGTTTCCGAGCAGAACGATATCACAGAGGAAAGAGAAAGGACATATAGTGCGGTATGCCAAGAGAAACGGGGAACCCATGCACGAAAGTGTTTCCACAGAGGATCAACGCACATGGGAACAGCAAGTCGGGAAAGAAGAGAAAGAACAGAATAAAGCGTGAGCAAGTAGGAGTATGAAATCGGGAAGGAAGCAAAGTGGGCACGAAAGAGAGACGTCCCGAAGGTTTAGCTAATGGCTGAGGTAACCTACACAAGCCCCTGTGGTTGCCTGGCCCCATAGCATAGGATGGACGAACCTAAACTAACCCTATGCCGATGATGACATGTAGCATGTATGTTCCAATTTTTTTATAAAATTTTAATATTCCTAGAAATTATGATGAATTTTCATTTATTCTTGGTGTCCGAAAGTATGATATATATATATCGGCTACTGAAGATATATGATTGTAAATTAAATTTCCTGCTCTGCAACACATTCCTTACATTACAACGAAGAAATTAATCTTTGTTTGAGGTCTCTGCGATTCTTATCACTCATTTTATTAACACTTACGTAAATCGGCCTCCAGGCCTAATTGCGACAGGCCCGATTTCAGTGTCCAATCAATGTATGGTGTGGTCTATGCTCAAACCAACGAGGAAACGAAATGAGTCGCCCAATCTNACACACACACGAATGCAAGCAGGAGGCAGGAGCCTCGTGGAATAAATCGTTCTCAATGAAGGGCGGCCCACTTCACAGGGCAGTAGGGAAAGTATAAAAGACCTACGCGCTTTACTAACAAACCGGATTCGCAGGAACTGCGGCCAGATAGGCCTATATGGAATATCTCCAACAGAGTCATTGTCACTCAGGTTTACTCTTGGGGCTCAAAACCAAAGCTATTCTAACAGTGATCAAACCCTCCTGAATATCCCTATATCCCCTGAAGGGCTCTGAGGCAACTCCACGGAGTTCCATCGAGGCGGGAGTGGGAGTCCCCATAACAAAAGATGGACAAAACTAATCAAACTGGTTGCACTCACAGAAAAAACATACAAACAGGCAAATGAATGCTACCAACACTCTAAAAGTGATACAAATAGTAGGTACAAGAGGGCAACTTACACTGGGCATTTATCGGATTGCGCAGCTCGAAACACTACAACCAGAAAACGTCAGGTAGCTAATGCAATTCAGAGGAATTCACCGCCGTCAAATTTTCGTTGCGAATTGCTTTTGCAGTTCAAAACTACTGTAGAAACAGTGGCCTTACGAGGTTCAGGAGAGGGAAAATCTTGCCCGTAGATTTACTGCACTGGTATAAAACCACACGTGACTATTAGTGAAAGCGTATGAGCCTTGCAGAGAGAGATATCTATTACGTAACAGCTACCATCGTTTATCACGTGTTGTGGATTGTAAATAGTAATATAGCTTTACTAAGTAGTCCTCAACAATAATGCACATGTTGAGAGTGACTGGATACTAGTGCAACATAAAAAATGATTCCCCAGTACATTGTCAGCTGAAATAAAACCACAAAGCCATGACTAAACTTTGCAGTTAGCATTAGATTATTATTAAATTTAGACGTTTAGGCCAGCGTTTCCTCGACAAAGGCGATCATACAGAGGAAGAAAGAAGGTTCATACAATATGTCAATAGAGACACTGAGCCCACGCAAGTGCGTGTCCCCACTGAGGCTCAACATGGGAACGGCAGTAGGGAGAGGGGAAGATGAGGACGAACAGAGAAAACTGACATCAATAGGAGTATGAAATCGTAAGGAAGCAAGTGGGCACGAAATCCTGAAAGCCAAAGACAAGGGTTGTAGTGGTAGACGGAAGGATGCTAACCGCAACTTTCTTACCCAGCCAATATCCAGCCAGCTCAGACTGTAAACACCACCAGGTTGCCCGGTTGGGATTCTTTTCCTTTACAAAATACGCGCATTTTCGCTGACTGAGCAACTCGTGAGACAAGCAAGTGCCCAGCCCCGACTCCAAGTCCTGCTGCCCTCCTCCCCCACCCCTACCTCATGGAAAATTGTCCGACAGCAACTCTGCAATCTTGAATATACTCCCAGTAGAAAGCTAGGTTTTTCATGCGCATAAAACAGTTTAGTACATGGATAAAAATTTGCACTCTGTACTGCAGGGTTATGTGATCATCATAAAGAATTCATAACTCAAGGTAGGTACTGTTAAAGATAATAAATATACGTAGCTATAGCTACCTACTTACAATGCAGGCCTGCCTCGTGATGTTGTAGTATTGTCCGGGACTGTTTCTCCTGTAACGCACCCACACAGGATCAGCACCGTATGTTTTTCTGTATGCTGAAATATGGAGTGAACCGATGTAATACAAAGCTAGTAGCAATCATCCACAGCGTTAATTAAATAAAAATGATACAAGAAAAACGGGTTGCAAAATCCTCCATCTAATTTTGCTAATTAAAACAAAGTACAAAGACCTACAGTGAAACCTCGTCTCATAAACTTGATCTATTTGAAACATCGTTTGCACACTGAACTATTTCTGATACAAATTTACTGTTGTTTAGGTCTGTATCGATTTGCGAGTCCAGATTCCATTGTACAAATATCCCATGATGTATGAATGCTGAAATTTGTTGTTTTTTTTCCTCTCCATCCCAAAATGAAGCATTCTATCAGAAATATTGCTTAACAGCCCGGGGGCCGTTGCTTACATAGCTACGATGCAAATCTAGATCAACAAAGAAGCTAAACAAATTGCTGACCGTCTATGACAAGTACAATATACTGACTGCTTGGCTTACCGGAGGCAATAAGCAAGCTTTATAGCCAGTATGATAGATCTAAATATCTATCTTTTAAAATATTCATCGTAAGCAGTGCTGGGAGCTCGATCCTCGAACACGTAGTCAGCTATTGCTGTTCCACTATCGGAAATCTTGCGTATTGTGAACGTGGAATATTTGAACTTGCATCCAAATACTGCGATCGGTGATTGATAACTAAAGTTTTCTTCAAATAAATAACAAATTGAGCCATCGTAACCCAGTAAGTAAATACTTTTAGTCTTAGGTCTCAACTCCCAAGTGTATTAACCATATTTAATATTATTAACTCAGCAACCGAGGCAAAGTACTAACGAGACGATAGTTAGAGAAAATGAAATAATTTTAACAGCAAAAATATAGAGCAAAAACTAAAGATATCAATAATTAATAAAGTATCTAATATTTATTCATTATTAAATAATCATTCAACTAATAGCTAGTTTCTTAAGCAGTCTGCCATTACTCTACAAGGCATCTTACTTTACTTTATCTCCATGCTTTACATCCTATAGTGACACCTGTGGTCCATACTCCTGAGCCACTGTCGACACCAGGGTTGCGGAGTCGGAGGATTTGAGGGGGAGTAGGAGTCGGAATCTCACTTGCTCTAAGAGTCGGAGTAGGAATTTTTAGCCCGATTCCGACTCCGGAATCCCATTTATAGACAAATATCATTCAATTCAGGATTTTCACTCACAAGTTGAAAAAAAAAAATTCCTGTAAATGTAGATACCTATTTTTTTGTACATATCTCTTTTACAGCTATAGCTACCATGCATTTTCCCATTCCATATGATGAGGCCATTGAGAAAATGTTGGGTAGAACTTTTGCACCTGGTACATTATGTGAGGGGGGCAGGGGGTGGCAAAATGATCAATTTTGGACCAATTGTACTGAAATTTGAATAGTACTATACATGTACATGAATTTTTGAAAAAGAAACACATTTTGCTCCTACAAATTTTTTTATTAAGGTCTTAGTTTTTTAGATAATGGGAAATATCTATAAATATAGCTATACGTATGCATTTTTTCAAAGTTTCAAAGGAATAGATGTCAGTGAGTTTTCATGCTAGAATAAATGCAATGACAGTTTTAGAATCCTTGAAACATTCCAAACAAAATTATAGAGCAGGATTTTCCCTTTAGTTTTTTTAACTCGGCTCAAAACTGATTTTTTCCCCTATAGTTTAGTTACGGTAGGTAGGTACCTAGTTATCGGACAGCATAGAAAATGGAGAGTCCAGCTCAGTAGTTTAAACTTTTGTAAAGAATGTCTCAAGGATTCCAAAATTATCATTGTTTTTATTATATTATTATAAAAACTCATTGAGCTCTATTCCTTGAAAATTTAGAAAAAATGCATAGATAAGTATTTATATATATTTTCATTATTTCAAAAATTATCTAAGGCCTAAATAAAAAAAAATTGTAGTAACAAAATGTGTTTCTTTTTCAAAACATTCTCAGCAGCAAGGCGGGGGTTCCTCAGGGCTCGGTCGTCTCGCCCTCCCTGTTCAACCTCTACGTCTCTGACTTTCCCATCCCTCGGGACCAACTCTGCTACCCCTCAGTAACATCTTATGCCGACGATTTCACTGTCGTGGCGTCCCATCACGATCCTCTCACCGCTGCTACCACTCTCTCGGACCACTATGCCTTAGTCAGCAATTGGGCAGCAAACAAGAGCCTTACCATATCAACCTCCAAATCCAATTCAACTCTATGGACAACCGATACCCATCAGTCAACACTTGACCCCGGCATCATTATGAACGACTCTGCCCTGCCTCTGGAGCGCCGCCCCAAAATCCTTGGCGTCACTTTTGACACACACCTCACCTTTACACCGCACATCACTTCCACAGCCGCCTAAGCCTCCAGCCGCCTCAGACTGCTCAAGGCCCTGGCGGGCACTCGCTGGGGCCAGTGCAAGGAGACCCTGCTTCTCACATACAGGACATTTGTCCGACCTCTCATCACCTACGCGGCTCCAGTTTGGTATCCTGGGGCTCGCCAGTCCGCGGTTCGCAAGCTGCAGACGGCTCAAAACGCCGCTCTCCGCACTGCGACCGGTTGCCTCCGCATTGCTTCCGTGGACTATCTCCACGCTGAGTCCAAGCTGCTGAGGATCGATCAATCCCTCGACCTCCAGTGCCGTCATTACCTTGTTTCCGCCCTTCGTCCCGAACACCCAGTCCACTCTGTTGTCACCGCACAGGCTGGCCCACGCCTCATCCGCCACAACTTAGCAACCAAATTCCAACCCGACATCAACCACTTACTGACAATATCATGCCTTCCCCAGAGTACCGCTCAGCGATTTCCTCCCTCCATCGATCTGCCGTGTAAGCTTCACTAGACCGCCTATCCATTAACAGGGTTTTGGTCTCTGCCCCACCGGAGATTTCGCCCGATGAGGGGGTCCTCTCTCGTGCGGCCCGTTCCACTATGTCGTAGTTGCGCTCAGGTTTCTGCTTTGCCCTGATGTCATACCACCATAGGATCGGACTCCTGCCTCGAGTGCCACCGCGCCCCCACACCGTCAACCACCTGTTTAACTGTCCCGCCCACCCTACCGCCCTCCTTCTTACCTCTCTATGGTACAATCCTTTATCTGTGACTGACTTCTTATGATCCCTGCCTTCCTTTTCATACCTTCCGCCACACGCCCGACACCCTCCGGAGCCACCCACTACGTAACTACAACAACAACATGGAGCAAAACCCTGTTAGGACAATACTGTTCTAACCCGGATTCTTGATGATTTCAACCTTCACCTGAAGGTTCTGAAACTATTAGCCAGTGAGTAGAATCGCTTGTAACTCAGGCCTTCTAGGACCCTTTAGGGCTACTGTTTTATGCCTGGCCCCTTCTAGACATGTGAAGGCTTTCCAATCCTTTCCCGGATACCGATTCGAATCGTTCAGAATTTGACCATCTGTAGCAGTGGTCGAATTCCGCGAGCGCTGGCTGTTCAGCAAGAGCTGTGATCCATCGTTCAACCCTCCATACCTGGTTAACCGGTGTCCTGGGACAACTACCTACTGTAGACCAGGTCTTCTCTGGGATTGTCCTCCCCAGCGTTATCTCTGCTGGTAGGCTGGGGCTTCTCACCTGAGGACCTTGGTTCTTGAAGGGGTAACCAGTAGAAGGCTTACAGTCTCTATCTGCACTAGACCAGCATCCTGAACTGTATGCTCTTTGGGGCAGGTTAGGTTAAGTAATGACGCTTCCGAATTCCAGGAAGCTCACACTTCAATTACAGGGACTTCAATAGGCTAAGTACCCTTTTCACTGAACCGCCTGAGGCGGCGGTCACCTCCTAGGCTCGGGAAGAGTATCCTCTGAAGTCCGGTAGACGCTAATCAGGGAAAGGACCTTTCCCTTGTGTCTAGTTGAGAACAATTTCTTGTAACGAAGGTGGTTTCCACCGTCGTAGAAAAACCATTGACAGGATCTTCAGGGAGGATCCTGTACTGACCTTAATTACTCTATGGTTAAAGCAAGCTTCCCCCCTCAGACCAGGTCAAGAGGAACCTTCGATGAGGACCTTGTGAGTGGGGATAAGGTTCGCCAATGGGACTTCATTAGGCCCTGGAGACCTGAGCCTATTTGAGGCTCGGGCCCTGGACCCAAAGGGGTCCAGGGTCAGCTCGTATGAGCAAGGATTTTTTCCGATTTTTCCGGAACATAACCACTTACCACTCCAGGCTTCTGTCTGAGTCATTTCCTCTTGGTGACAGACCCACTATCTAAGCCTGTTACAAAACTATTTAGTGTATACCTATACTGCAGGCTTGCAGGTGATACCCAGTTTGAACTTGTCCACTGGGCGACTCAGGCTTAAGGATGTAGTCGCCCTGTGTCAGGAGGGGCAAAATTAACCTGCTCTTAGAGAGCCCCATCCCGTACTGGTGGATGGTCGTCTATGCGACTTGGCTCAGCAGAAACCAAGGGGATCCTGCCTTTCTCTGTTGCACCCTAACTAGAGACGTTTTCTAACCATAGTAGGGGGAAACTTCAACATAGGCAAACACAACCTCTGTCGCCGCCTAGCCTGGCCCCTCCTGAAGTTGTTGGATGCTCAGGTCTGTAAGACTGAGTCTAAGTAGCAGGCCCTACCTGGGAAACTAGAGTTTTCCTATTACCTTCTAGCTAGGGGGTAACCTCCTGCTCGACCTAGTGTATCTTGCACTAGGCAACTTCTTCCCGGAAAGCTACTCTCGGGGGAGCACTAGGGTTTCTCTATGGTGAATCCAACAGGGAACCAACTGGCGTTTTCTAACGCGGTCTCCTGGAAGTTGATCTGCACTAATATAGGACACCTACTAGTCGTCCTCAATTAGGATTTTATGCTGACACTGGCTTGAATATCCTCTCTGTTTGTTGGGTGGACATAGCTTTGCCCAGCCCACCAGGTCGGCAAAAACCATTCCCTATCAACATAGGGTAGCCCCTAGATAGACTTCACAAATACTCGGATGTATTGTAAGAGCTCTTCTCCTGAGGTCTCCGGAGTAGCCTAAGTCTGCACGGCCTTCCGCTAACTATGGTTTTAAAGGAGTCTGCGAGATAGAAAAGCTGAAGTTTATAACTCATGCCTCCCTTCAAGGACAATCTGGCCTGCACGGGGACTTCTTCCCAGTGTGAGGACCAAAGAGTACCAACCAACCTGATAGCCTGAGACGGTGGTACCGCTCTTTCAGGTAAGGTAGCAGGCAGTAACTTCTTTGAGAACGGTGTCCTGAACATCCAAAACTATGAAGGGAGCCTCCTCTACTGAAATTTAGAGGGCCTTCCTTTTCCACCTTAGGCTTCCGCTTGGCCCACCGTTGTCTCCAGACCTTCCTGGGATGAAGTTCCTCATTTCGTCTGCAGCAGACAACACTTCCTTGTTATGACGCAGCTCTAGCCAGCGTGTCTCCCAGTTTGGAAATAGCTACTTGTACTCTTGCAGATTCTAAAATTCGTTCTAAGTCTCCTGCAGAAATAAGGGTAAGGAACAAGTTTGCTGCTAGCTCCAGCTGGGTTAGTAACCAATCTGCCCTCGCAAGTCCTAGGACTTGAGATAGCTCATCACCCATTAAGTTTCTTCCAGGGCTGCGGGAGCCCAGTACTAGAGCACTGTGTTTTCACTCCTAGAAGGGAACAAAAGGTGTGGGTAAACCAGGATTATAGAATCCGCATGACTATGTTTTGACTCCTCGAGGCATATCGTACGGTTCTACCTATCCTCCCATGTCCGGCACACTTCTTTCCTATTTGAAAAAAAAAGTACTAGTTGCTGACCTTCTGCAGCCGAAACCGTTCCCACTGACGTAGGCTCGTTACCGCCCTCTGGGCAGCAACAGTCATTACTAGGAATAGGCAGAGAATTGGGCTTATAGTCACGTCTGCCACAGTGCAGAGTTGCCCTCCATCGAGTAAACACTGCGTGCCGCTTTAAAGTAAACCTTAGCTCCCTTCTCTAGAAAAAGAAATGGTGCCAATTTAGGGCAGTACAGTACCTATCCTGGACCAGACACAATCCAGCTGGTCCTGGTCACTTCCCGCGAGCGAGAGCCAAAATGCAAACACTCCTCAGGAGGTCTGCCGTCGTGTTCTAATGGAAGACAAATTTATAATCTCCAGGATTAATCTCGTCCTAACTTGCTGGCTCTCAGTGACCCCAGATGCTTATCCACAGACCTCGAAGAAGTTAAGGTAAAGGAAGGCGTCAGCCTTATATCAAGGCATAAGCCCGCTTCACTAAACGGAGTTGACCAGGGTCAGAAACCATGATCCCTGCCAGGAGCCTGTTCCTGCCCTAGGTGCGCATCCGTTCTCTGCTGCGAACGTGCGATCCTTATCCTTCCCTACGGAAAGGGGTCATTCATAATAGCTCCCACAGCAAGGAAATTGACACTTCTTGCTGTCCTCCTGATAGCACGTTTCAATTATAAAAAAACCACCACTAACTTGGAGGAAGCTTCTTCTTTCCAGGAACTTCAGCTGGAGTTGCAGCACTCATTAAGCCAAACAATACTCGAGTCTGTTTCCCGAGCTTATCCAATCACGATGAGCCTGAGGAGAGTTTCTCTCCAGGGAGCTTCTAAGCAGGACTACTCAGCCCTTCTTGGGTCAAAAACAACCGATTCTCCTGAGAGCAACATATGTCGGTAAAAGGGCTCCAGCAAGGGAGATCCCTGTCCTGGCTTCCTGGCTCGAGCAAGATAGCCAGATTTGCCTCGCATCCAATCTTCGGGTCCGGCCAACCTCTGACTGGGGCTTAACCTTAATCTTCCTGACAGAACTCCTGTTCCGACATGAAGCTTCCTTCTAGAAACCAAAACTGCATCCCTCGCAGGAAGCAGACCTTGAATCTACATTCATCTGTGGTTGAATCCTGGATTTCTCACTAATGAATTGGTCGGAAGGAGAACCCAGGTCAAATGAGAGCGCCTGCTGAGCGCTGCTCTTAGACCTTCATAAGGAGGGTCCTATCTGGGCCAAGAAAAGAATCANTTTAATTCACCCTACTTCCAGGAAAACTCAGTACAGGAGGAATTTTCCTCAAGCTCCGATTCCAGTCCTGGAGCCGCTGAAGCTCCGCTGAACTAATTCACTGAACCAAGTCAAGGACTTTGGCTTTGAATTGTCCTAGGCCTACTGTATTCCTAGGTCTCAGGGTGAAGTCTTTTCATCTGTGGTTGAATCCTGGATTTCTCACTAATGAATTGGTCGGAAGGAGAACCCAGGTCAAATGAGAGCGCCTGCTGAGCGCTGCTCTTAGACCTTCATAAGGAGGGTCCTATCTGGGCCAAGAAAAGAATCAAGTTCAAATAA
>LQNS02000140.1:4829167-4840154 GCA_001587735.2 Parhyale hawaiensis
TCATCTGTGGTTGAATCCTGGATTTCTCACTAATGAATTGGTCGGAAGGAGAACCCAGGTCAAATGAGAGCGCCTGCTGAGCGCTGCTCTTAGACCTTCATAAGGAGGGTCCTATCTGGGCCAAGAAAAGAATCAAGTTCAAATAAGGCTGCAATGGCCCCTTTAAGCAAGGTCCCAGTGTAGGACACGCTGGATTGATATTCATCGCTGGGCCTCTCTCCAGGAGGAGTCCAGAAGAGCAGTTTAATTCACCCTACTTCCAGGAAAACTCAGTACAGGAGGAATTTTCCTCAAGCTCCGATTCCAGTCCTGGAGCCGCTGAAGCTCCGCTGAACTAATTCACTGAACCAAGTCAAGGACTTTGGCTTTGAATTGTCCTAGGCCTACTGCATTCCTAGGTCTCAGGGTGAAGTCTTTTAGACTAAACCCCCTGGCCCCGGAAAACAGACTAAGTCAGATGACTAAGTTAAACAGGGGCCAGTCAGCCCCTGAATCCTGGTATCCAACCTAGGGTACTTTGTCCCACTAAGACTGTAGCAGGGGACAACGATTCGCCCAGGCAAACTGACAACTCATTTTTGTCTCCAAACAAATGTTTCCCTCTGGAGTTGAGGGCCAACATCTCACACGTACCTCGAGTTCAAGTTCCGATAGTTCGGGGGATTCTGGATATAACTCCCAAAGGAGCCTGAACAAAAACTATCCGCGTCACAGGCTTAGCTAAGAGCTCAAGAGACTATGTGCTTTAGTCTCCTCCGAAGCCTCCTGAATCTCTCGTTAGGTTTGGGCCGCGGAGGATCCCTAGGTGCCATGAGCTAAAATCTCCCAAGCAGTACCTGCTCGCGGGTAAAAGACCCTTATTGGACCTCGATTACTGCACTGAGGTAGAGTACAAATAATCCTTAAGGGGCCTGCGCCTACGTGTCTTGAGAGGATCAAGTCCAAACTTGGACCTCCTGAACTGCTTAATTCTCACCCGACTGTAGTCAGTCGGGGCTATAGGGTAGGAGCGTTAGTCTGCGATCACTTTTTGCAAGAAAAAAATTTCCGCGCCTTATAGTTCCCATAAAAATGATAATTCATCATTGTTATACATCAAAAGAAAGAGCATGAATTGAACTTTCTTTTGGAAGCAAGTACATTATTCTACAAGTAATAGTTTTTTTGTTATAGCTATGGGTTATAGCGCGCTGATCACACACTTTGGGTGACCCAGTAACTCTGACCAATTTTGACCGCTAATGATCGGTAGAAAGGAAAAAAAAAATAGAAAACATTGAGATTATTAAACAAAGCTATAGGTACTGCTAGATAGACTTGTTTTCTAACATCTGAGTGATTTTCACATGGATCTGACTCCAATAAATGGAGTTATGGCTTGTCCCGTAAGACAAACGAGACCCCCCAAAAATAGTACAAAAGTCAACTTTTTGAATAGCATATTTTTGGTTTGTAAAATGAAGTTCTGTGTATTGTACCTTCTTTGGGCAACAAAATAAAAATTTCAGAAACATATTTCGAGCTCCAGTTAAATTTTTTTTTTCAGAGATACAGTATTAAAAAGACTGTTTTTCCAATCACCTTTCAACTCCGTTCACATAAATTTTATGAAAAAACGTGTTCAAGCAAAAACCATGCACTTGAAAGTCAAATCCGTGACTTGTTCATGCTTGAAAACATATTAGCATAGCCGAGGATGATAGGCTATATATATATATATTTTTTTTTTTTGCCAGGGTTTGATTGTTCGTTAACCGCATAACGCAATAAGTTAGGGCAGCACCCCCGATGGGGACGTACGTTTCGCATGTTTTTTCTGTGGTAGTAAGATTCGTGACACGCACAGGCAGCTGATACTTTATGCGCCGTGCATACTGGCGCAATATACTAGCTATACGTGAAACGCACAAGCAGCTGGTACTTTATGCGCCTTGCATACTGGCGCAATATAGCTACTATACGTGACCCACACAGGCAGCGTGAATACTGACACCATATACGATGCGCAACATGCACAGACAGCTGATACCTGATGCGCCGTGCATACTGACGCAATATACGATGCACAACATGCACCGACAGCTGGTACCTTATGCGCCGTGCATACTGACGCGATGTACGATACACAAAATGCCCAGACAGCTGGTCCCTTATGCGCCGTGCATACTGACGCGATATACTATACACAAAATACGAAGACAGCTGGTACCTTATGCGCCGTGCACACTGACGTGTTATACGATGCACATGTTGGCCAGTTGATACCATATGTGCCGTTCATATTGACGCAATATACTATAGGCTACGTGATACGTACAGGCAGCTGATACTTTATGCGCCGTGCATACTGACGCAATATACTAGCTATACGTGACACGCACAAGCAGCTGGTGCTTTATGCGCCGTGTATACTGACGCAATATAGCTACTATACGTGACACACACAGGCAGCTGATACCTTATGCGCCGTGCATACTGACGCAATATAGCTACTATACGTGACATACACAGGCAGCTAAAACCTTATGCGCCGTGCATACTGACGCGATGTATGATACTCAAAATGCACAGACAGCTGGTACCTTATGCGTACTGCATAGGTACTGACGCGATATACGATGCACAACATGCACAAACAGCTGGTACATTATGCGTCTTGCATACTGACGCGATATACGATGCACATGTTTAGGCAGCTGGTACCTTATGCGCCGTGCATACTGACGCGATGTACGATACACGAAATACAAAGACAGCTGGTACCTTATGTGCCGTGCATACTGACGTGTTATACGATGCACTTGTTTAGGCAGCTGATACCTTATGCGCCGTGCATACTGACGCAATATATAGGTTACGGGATACGTACAGGCAGCTGATACCTAATGCGCTGTGCATACTGACGCAATATACTAGCTATACGTGACACGCACAAGCAGCTGGTACTTTATGCGCCGTGCATACGGACACAATTTAGCTACCTACTATACGTGACACACACAGGCAGCTGATACCTTATGCGCCGTGAATACTGACACAATATACGATAAACAACATGCACAGTCAGACCCAATGCTATGGGGTCGTGGTCAGGTGGTGCGCTTTTGGAGGTCAGGAGCGAATAGAGCGCACTATGCAATGCAAAAGCAAAAACCAATACAGCTGCGACTGCTGTACCGCACAATACGGCCACACAAGGCACCCTTTGCTCCCAGCCGATTCTGGTCTCACCTAACCTTATCCTGCACTGACCCTCTCTTCAACCTCTCCTCCAAACCTTCAACTTAACAGCCTCCCATAACTTCACCTTTGACTCGATGGGTCCCCGGTCACTTCTGTGGCCTAGCCCGGTTGATTGCCGACCTGTTCACAGCAACATTAGGCGGCAAAAACCGTGGCGAAGGATCTCCCCCAATAACTACAGTGGCACTTGTGCTCTTGTGAGGGGGATTGACTTCTTTAAGAAGCCCAGAGTCCTGTTTCCGCTCTACCTTCCGGGAGCCTTGTGGGGTCGCGCTGCCGTAGCAGGTTAGGCTAAGAGATGGATTACGAAACGCGCTGTGCATAGGTACTGACGCGATATACGATACACAATATGCACAGACAGCTGACGCCTTATGCGCCGTGCATACTGAAGCAATATACGAAACACAACATGCATAGACAGTTGGTATCTTGAGCGCCGTGCATATTGATGTAATATATGACACACAACGCATGCAGGTAGTTGATATCTAATACACCTTCCAGTCGATCATTGCGGTTATCTGGTTGACAACTGTGGTCGATCAATAGGCCGCAATGTTCGACCAGTCGATCATTGCGGTTATCTGGTCGACCACTGGTCGATCACAAAACCATAGTAACCGATCGGTCGATCATTGCGGTTATCTGGTCGACCACTGTGGTCGATCACAAAACCAATATATGCGAGTGCACCTCCTGCTTTTTTTTTCAACTTGCCGGCTTTTCGGCATCTGGGCGCCATCTTGGAATCAGCCCAGATCGAAAATTTGGCCGATTTGAGCCTTCCAACTCGTGTAAATCATCCCAATAATTGTAAAAAATGCTCTTTGGCGACAGTATATCTGTTTGGCGGACTTATTAGGACACTAAGACCTTCCAACCAGGTTAGAATATACACGCTTAGCGACCTTGCGAGGGTGCGCAGCCTAACCAAGCAAATAATAAAAGCTTGGCGGATTTGTTAGGGCACTAGGGCCTACCAAACAAGAGAGAGAGAGAGAGAGAACATACATGCTTGGCGGCCTTGTGAGGTCACAACAGACTAACCAAGGCAAGTATGAATATATAAACTTAGCAGACCTGTTAGGGCAACAAGGCCTAAAAACCAAGTGGAGTACTAAGGCCCCATATTTTGGGAGGGGCCTCACTATGTGGGGAATTAGCCCTCCCATAGTTTGGGGGAGGACCTAGCTCTATGGTGGAGTACCTACTGTACGCATTATATGCTTGGCGGAATTGTTAGGGCACTACGGCCTACTAACCAAGACTTAAGGCAAAAATATGTTTGGTGGAATTCTTAGGGCACAAGTGCCTACCACCCAAATGTATCGCTGTGCTAGACGGGATGGTAAGGGCAACAACAAGCCAACCATCCAGTCGTTGACGTTACGTTAACAGGTGACACAATAAGGCCATAAGGTGACACCACCGCAAAAATAGCAAAAATTATAAGGCAATAAACTTCGCGAAATTATTAGGGCCACTGGGGCCTACCACAAAGTATTTAAGCAAACAATATAGTTGTTGGAATTGTTAGGGCAAAAGTGGTTACCACCAAGTATTTATTCCTATATTCCGAGGAAAGACCATTTATGTTAACTTTAATTCAAAACATAAAAGCACATAACACCATCATTGTCACTGGTCTTCATGAACAAAACAGCTTCTGCAGCTCTGTGAACACAAGGAGACATGGGTCAAGGATCAAAGATGGCGGCACCCTAGGCCGATCACACACCAAACACAATCTCCAAAAACGTGTCACTAAAAACTGTAAAAACACATTTCCAAACCGCAAAAACCGTATTAGAGCACTAATAAACAGTAAAGGAAGCATTTCCCAAGCTCTAAGATCGATAGGTGTGTGAACACAGAGCAGCAGCTGAGACCACAGCACAGATGGAGATGTTAACAGTAGCGCGAATCGTAACAGAATGAGGAGTGCTGCTGCTGGGATCCTGAGGAACGAGGTGGGCGGAGCCAAGGAAAACAAAGATAGAACACCAAAAGCTGTCTACAATGAGGGTTATGCCTCAAAACAGTCTAAACTACCATTTAGACGCCTCTAGAGTTGGGCGCTGTCGCGGGTCTGGTGCTACCCACAGAGAATACAGTATAACCTCTCTAATCCGGAAAGCGCGGGGGGAAGCCCCATTTGGATTAGCCGGGATTCTGGATTAGGCGGTGTTACCTATTCCGTGATACACCTCAATATTCCAGAAGATTACGGATTGCATCAAAACATTCTGAATGTATAAGGAGCCTAATCCGTAAAATAAGAAGCGTCTTTACGGATTAGGTGGTTATTTTCCTTAATTATTCCAGACATCATTTGATGCAATCTGTAATAAAGGGCTACTTTACGGAATACATTCAGGAACATCAAACGGTCAGGAAAATGTTCATGTAATCCGTAATAAAGACTCTTATTACGGATTGTGTTCGTAAACTATTAAAATTACGGATTAGGCGGGTTTCTGGATTATTGAGGTGCGGATTTGAGGGGTTTTACTGTATAAAACTTTGCTTAAGAAAGGCAGGGGCCACCAAATTGGCAAAAATTCTATAGTGACTTCAACTGACTTGTCATAGTCAATATACAGCCAAAGTGAATAAGTGCAGAGCTAACGGCACAAGTACAGCAACCATTTTAGGAACACTTTTATTTATTGTCAAAAGTTAACAAGCTTATCTGCTACCGCACATAGGACTACTGTACATCAAATAATCGGTCCAATAGGAGCGGTATTTGCAAAAATTTATCAATCACTTAATCAAATTTATTTCACTGGCAATATTGACAAGGTTACTGTATTTATGAAGTCAACCCTCAAACTATTCACATACTGCTCAGCAGCGAACATGCATACCTTCACTTTTCATGTATTCAATACTTTGTTCCACAGGAATTTCAAGAACTTTATGATTTCGGATGGCTAGGCGGGTTCCATCCACAATGTCCAACACGGGACGGCCAGGGGGACTCTCCTTCTCTTCTTCTTCTCCTGCCTCTGCTTCATCTTCATCACTATTTTCAAAGACCACGCCAGTAGTACTGATTGCTCGAAAAGGCAGCCAAGGAGTGTCTATTATTTGACGAGGATGAAGAGTCTGTTGCAGTTTTGACTTTATAAAAAAAGCAGGAGCAGCAGTCTGAAAAAAAATGGCACTTTGTTGCAATGGAACTTCTTGAACATAACAATATAAATATAAAAAATATCAGATATCACTAGCAATTCTTATAACCTGAACGCAGTCAAAGTTTAGAGGATTAGCTATAGGCATATCTATAGTAGCTAGTATTATCTAGCTGCATGGTATTCAAAGATTACCATACCATTAAAGAACGTCAGATGTCAAGCATATAGCAAACACTGATGGGCAAGATAACAATTTCATTTAGGGCCTAATGTCAAACCAAGAAGTAATAAAACAAAAGTACCGGCACTGATAGCAGTAGTTGAACAAAAAATATGGACACAGCCTTTATCTGGTCACCGATATATGATATGAGTCACAATTCATTAAATAAATTGAACAATGCATCTGCACTCCACAAACTCCATCAGGGTTTGTTGGCCAATAACATACTAGACGTAGCTACCTGCTTTCTCATCTGTGACTTATACCATAGCGTTTTTGTAACCGATAATTGCTTAAAGTGACAACCATCTCACTCTAAATCGAAATGTTGTAGAATTCAGATGAGAATTTTAATTATACTCTCTAACAAATTAAGCTAGCAATATTCAGCTGTGCTTTGAAATCAAATGTTCAAAAATTTATCTCACATCTTTCAGTCAGGACCCAGAGTCCATGCTTTGGCTCACACTGAACTAGCTACAGCATTTAACTATACAACTTCTGCAAGACAAAGAATTAAAACATAGCTGAAACGTCGGATCACTTCAAAAACTGTGGTAATTATTAGTTGCAACCGTTTGGCTGGATTCATGACACATTAAGTTGGATTGAATATGGAGGATAATAGAACAAAGCTGCCTCTGAAGCAGTAAGAAGTTGCAGGAGGGCTGTCAGAGCTGTTGAAGGTGCTGCTTCCCATTATTTATGTAGTTAAATGATTTTTCAATGTGTAGACTGTCTGTGGTCCAATAATTTTCTTGGCAAGTCTACTATGTGAGTAGCTAGTAGCTAAAGGAAAAACGGCTGATCCTGCAAAGTCCTTTATTGTTGAGTTTTTACCCCCTGCTTTCTTCGGAGCAGATCAACAACACAGTATATTTGTTGAGTTCAGAAGCTGATGAAGTAATTCAGGTAGGTACTTGAATGTCTACATGTTCCCTATGGCTGCTCAAATATTCCTTTTCCAACCAACTTCACATTCCGCTTACCACATTATTAGCCAGAACCCCTTTTTATATCACCTTGTGCATTGGAATAGATGTTCACACTTTCATATAATTTTTCAATACCTTTATCCTTGCTACTTTACATCACTGTACATCACACCATCACCAGAGGTACCCCAAAATTTGTTACACATTAAAAAAAATTAACTAAATTCTCATATTGTACATATAAAATCCTGATCAAAAGTGTAAGACCACTTCAAAATTGCAAAAAAAAAAGTAATGATAATAACATCAGTTTAGTGATAAATAAACTACTTCAACTAGTAGTACTAATCAGTAATTCATATAGGTAAAAGGTGAGAAAGATGAAATATACGTACTATAACAAACACACTAACAAATGTAGTCTACAATTTTGTTAGCTAAATAGTGAATGAGTTTTTCATTGATCAAAATTAAAAGACCACAAACAGAAATGGTAGGGGTAGCTAACCTTTCAACAAAGACATTGAGGTGAGGAAAGTTTGAACTTGGTACTAATAAGTACTGGCTTCATTCTTGCTGATAACCTCAAAAATTCTTTACAGCATACTAGAAATGAGTGTACCATATTCATGAGAGTTGGGGGGAACTCCAAATGATGGCATCACTAAGTTCCTTTACTGGCATAAATTGTTTACCATTTCCGTAAACATCTCTCGCCAGTCATTCCCAAAGATTTTCTATTGGGTTAAAGTCTGGCAAACATGCTGGATGATGTAAAACAGGGATCCCTTTTTCTTGAAAAGTCATAGTCAGGCAGGCAGTGTGGACTGCTGCATTATCCTACTGGAGAAAACATTCATCCCACACAAACAAGGGCCATCAACAAAAACAATCTCTGTAACAGGTCAACATAACCAGCAGCTGTTTGATGACCCAGCACCTCCTGAAGCTTCATTGCTCGGTTTGCTCCCCTGTAGGAAAAGGCACCCCACGCCATAATGGAGCCTCCACCGCTGTGACGCTTGGAAAACATTTCAGGAGGCATCTCTTTTACTTGCCAGTACCATTGGAAACCCTCAAGGCCAGCCATATTATACTTTTTTCCATCAAAAAACAAAACTTCACACCACATTTCAATGTCCAATGTTTGGTGCTCACAAGCAAACTGTAAATGGGCCACTTTGTGTAGTGAAAGCAATCGGGGACCCTTCAGACTCTTTCTGGTCTTCATGCCCTTTTGTTATAGCCCAGTTTCGCCTGATGGTTATGGAACTATAATCAGTATGTGTGAGTGCTCTGATTTACCCGCAAGACCGCTCTCTATCTTGAGAAACAACCCATTCAATTCTCCTACTAAATGCAGGGGAAATTTTTGTGAGGTTACCACTAGATTTCACTGTTCCATAACTCTCAGGGTCCTTTAAGAAGTTGCAAATCACAGTTTTACTGCGGTGAATCTCAGCTGCGATTGCACACTGCAATGAAAGTTGCTTATGCAATTCAACAATTTGCTCACGTTCTCATTCAGAGAGTTTGCTTACCTTCACAGAATCAGTGCAAGCTTTCAACTAATCCAAAATCCCAGAAAATAGACTAAACTAAACATTCAGCCTATTTCCCTGGTCTTATAATTTTGATTAACTGAAAAACTCATCATTTGAAATAAATGTACATTTCGACATAAATTATTACAGCAGGTATTTTTTTACCTTTTCTTTTTAGGAATTACTGATCTCTAGTTGGAGTTTAACTAAAACGTTCTTTTTTTTAATTTTCAAGTCTTAAATTTTTTATCAGTTCATGTAGCTACTTGAACGTCCATGAATGAATGCCATACCTCGTGGTACACATACCCTAGCTGGAGTTTATTCATCACTAACACATTATTATTTAAATTTTCAAGTGGTCTTAAACTTTTGATCAGTTCATATAGCTACTTGAACATCCATGAATGACATAGATACCTACCTCTTGGTATGCAAACCTATGGACAAATATATAGGAAATAGCTATGCTCAGTTGCTCCCCCTGGAATTGTGTATCTGTTCAAGAGTGAGGACGCCAGGCTTCTACAGGCGACACTCCTGTGACTGGTTATGCAACTTGGATATAAATTTTGCTGCCTTTCATTGAGTTATCAAAATCTCTACCAAAATGCGTCAAGCAGAACTGAACAGTACACTTCAAGCGACGGTAACTAGTGCTGCAGCATGAGTAGCTAAATGACTCTGATATGAAGACAAAAAGAAGCATGAAGAAATCCTAGTAGCGTAGCTGAGGTTACCTATGTAACCTATTGAATGAGTTGCCTGAACGTCAGACTTTCAAAAGCATCATATGTAAATTTTCATTTAATTTTGAATGGGAAAATTTCTTTGGTCTACAATCTTGAATGTTGGTTTCAGAACATACTATGTTCAGTTGACATTTCATATCCATTATATATTAAAAAGAGTATATATCTTAATTTAATCACTTTTTAAGTTTGTTTTCAATCATTGGATAGAACAATATAGATTCAAACTTTGATATGGTAGCTACAGTTTTGGCGTTTCTCATTATTAGAATTTTTTGTCATTAAGACTAATAAATATAGTAGTATATAAGTTAATTGTTATAATGGGTTGGGTTACTAGCGCCTAGTATAGAAGTGAAAAAGTTTTGCTGGTAGCCATAGGAACATTGTTAATAACGGCAGTTTCAAACTTTTATCAGAAATTTCACCAAGCACCAATATCAGATTTTGTCTCTTAAAGAGTTTTTATTTATTTATTTATTTTTGTGCACAGTCTCAAAAACTTCTTTGTCTACTAGGAGTTTAGCCTTATGTAATTTTAGCACTAAACGTGGCCAAGAATTCTGTGAGGATGGGCCAGTGGGTGTCCAACTCTTGACTTTGTAATACAAGCAATTAGCATGAGTGAGCTTCATCCCAGCTATTGCTCAACACAGGCTACTCGAAGAAGAACTGCTGAATTAGACAAGTTTTGCATAAAATGTGACAATTTTAAGATCCACTGGCAATGTCTTAGTCTGTATATTAGAGAATGTCAGTCATTTTGTAACTGGGTACATTTTCTTTTCACAAGCATAGGAGGTGAAGCTACAACAGCTAAATGAAATGTCATGAATGCCAGCCCATTCTTAGTAGTAGGTACCAAGCAGGGTTGCGGAGTCGGAGGATTTGAGGGGGAGTCGGAATCTCACTTGCTCTAGGAGTCTGAGTCGGAATTTTTAGTCCCACTCTGACTCCGGGAGGCCATTTATAAACAAATATCATTCAAATCTGAATTTTCAGTCACAAATTTTAAAAAAATGTAAATGTGGAGATTTTTTTTGCACATTTCTCTTTTACAGCTATAGCTACCATGTATTTTCCTATTCTATGTGATGAGGCCATTGAGAAAATGTTGGGTAGAACTTTTTCACCTTGTACATTATGC
>LQNS02000140.1:4877831-4890181 GCA_001587735.2 Parhyale hawaiensis
CAGAAGGGGAAATATAGAGAACCTACCTAACTCTACAAAACTAACCTTCTCAGCAGGAACTGCGGCCAGATGCTACATCCCCTGCGGAGAAGGCACTCGGGACCCTTGGGTGCGTGAGCCCAAACATATTGTGGCAGGGAAAGGGCCCGCCACAATATGCCCCTGAGGGCTGGGGGGAGAACCCATGCACGAAGGTGTTCGTTCCCATACAGGATCAACGCACATGGGAACAGCGAGTCGGGAAAGAAGAGGAAGAACAGACGAAAGTACCATCAGAAGGAGTATGAAAGTGGAAGGAAGTGAAGTGGGCACGAAAAACAGATGTCCCGAAGGCCTAGCTAATAGCTGAGGTAGCCTACACAAATCCTAGGGGCGTTGCTCCCCATACAAGATGGGCGAACCTAAATAACCTACCCTACAGCCAATAGCCCATCCTATGCCCCCTAAGGGGTACAATATGCGCAACTTGCCGTTGCGAATATCTCTCCTAAGATTGAGGAGTTTCAATTCCCAGCGACGCACATTTTCAGGTGTTGAGCTGCAGTCAAGGTCACAGAATCTTTCGTTACAAAAACTTAAAAAGTTCCCGCATTTCGACTCACGTGTGCAGCAGGCGTAACACAATCGCTTTCAAATCATTCTATCCTACACTTTCTCAGTATAAGGGAATGCTATGAACACCCGTCTGCTTTTTTTTACCAGGTCCAATATTGAGAGATGGAGTAGTACTTTTCTTAGCGCAAATTATCCCTTATATACGCACATTATTTATAGACGCTTTTCCAAACAGAGTATCCACCGTGCTAGGCACAGAGAGGTGAATAAAAATAACTACTATCGGACTATTTTACTACCATAATCACTTATTACTATTTTTGCTATAATACACACAGAACATATCCATACAGAACGTAAAATATGACCATGAAGATTAAAGCTATGATCGGTACGGAAACGTTCCAGTTTCGATTTCCGTAATTCCATTAACTATAGTCTAAAATGAGGCGGCACACCGCGGGCTGCTGACCCAGCAAGTTACACCTCACTTTAGAAATGAATTCTTATATAAGATAGGCAGGACAATAATATACAATGCTTTTTGCGTCGGTTTTGTGCCGTTTGCATTTCCATAAATGACGTTCTAAGTGCACTACGCTACTCTTTTCATAAAACAAGATTACTATTTAGTTTTGTGGCTTAGATAGAATTACGATCTACAAATCTATAGTCAACTATAGTCAGATTTTGGTAGGCCAAGAGTATAGATCACCTGACAAGCGGCCCCAATACTGCGGCGTGTTCCAAAGGAATTCATTTTTAAAGCGAATGGTATTAATGCAAATACCTGGCTTCGTACATGCCATCGAGTTGGGCAGTAGTCACAGTACTATCGAGGTTAAGCTCATGAGCTTAGCTTATCTTAAAGAAAATCTTCCAATCGACGGGGCCTTTTGTCGTACACTGAGCAAACTTGCTTAATCCTTTACTGGACGGCTGGAAGACGCTCTCATGGGGCTAGCATTGCGATAGAGACCACATATAGTCATACGCGCGATAAAGGATCAACGAGCATAAGTTGTTAAATATAACTCGCTTCCCTAACGAGGACTCATACAATTACGGAATTTGCGCAACGCTGGCTTTGAATAGGATAATCAGAGTCCATTAATTTTCACTTGCCTGGGCTTCCGTCTTGACCGTTCGAATCATTGCTCGGATCGACTTTCACCAAATCCTATGGTATAAAGTTGAGTTTTGAAGCGTCTCAGGCACCAACAGTTTACTGTTAATGCCGAAATCTCTATATGAGGTGGTGAATCGAAAGCTGAAGGTTGAAAGTCCAAACAAATTAATCCTATAAGGACCAGTGTCTTTCCTGAAGGACATATCAAATAATGCTATTCGCACGAGACACAGACAAGTTAGTTGGTCCGTATCGGGTACAAGTAGTCGCATTAGCTTCTCTCATTCAAAGAAGGCAAATTTACGACACCTTAAGTCACGAGAAGACCACGCCAAGGCTTTGGTGTCAAACCACGAGATGGTCAACAGACCCACCTAACGATTGTAGATGTGAATTACGTACACGACTTGTCATTTTTCTCCTTACGTTAGTCTGCAAGTTAGAAACGCTTCTCCATCGCAAATAGGGGGGCTGGGGAACTTCATTGATGTTTTTACTTTCATGGCTAACTTGTATAATCAAGCAGAATAGAAATGGTATAGAACGGGAAATTTTCACTCGCTGGAGAGACTTATTGAATGACTCAACGTACTGGAAGTGAGAAAAAATTCATAGAGTGATTAAGAGAGTCTTTCCTGAGGTTTCAGCCAAGTCGGTCAATAGAGCGCAACTGCGTAGGTAGAAGGAAGGACCACTTGACATAATTTGTAAAGGTGGACACTGCAGTCCAGCCATACGAATTCTTCAAGGAGTGCTGAGGCTGCAGACCTCCGGCCTTTTTTTTCCTACTAATTCCTCTAGTGACTGAAGTGCAAGGTGCCCTTTTCGGAAGGTTTGAAAGCTCTTCTAGAATCATCTTAGTTTCCTCTTCAAGATTTACTAGGTTACAGTACTTGTTAGATTAGCCCCCCGCTGAGGAACATTAAGGTATTTTGATGAGTGCCACTAGGTATAGGTTCTATAAGTAATGCTAACTGAACCATAGCGTCCACTCACACAGAACAGACATTGGTTTTTCAATAAATAAGTCTATTGCATTATTATACATTTTGTTTAACCTCCGTAGCTGCAACTCAGGCATTTGAACAGAGAAACTACTTGTGCAGTATTCAAATACCGCATATTGGGGAGGCGTGGTGGCCACGTGCGCTACTATGGGCAGGGAAACAAGGCGCAAAGTATAGTAGGAGACACTTAAGTGGTCGGCCCCTTTTATGTCCTTCCACACGAGAGAACCTAGAGATGTCCCGCGTACCAGGTCGGCTATCTCGATCGACAGCCCACCTTACGGGACAGAAAAAGGAAAGTGAAGAACCTACCTAACCTTACAAAACTAACCTCATCAGCAGGAACTGCGGCCAGATGCTACATCCCCTACGGAGAAGGCACTTGGGACCCTTGGGTGCGTGATGCCCAAACATATTGAATTCTATTGCATTTCCAGAGTGATGAGAATTCAATGGTACATGACAAGACATATTGCGGTAACGCAACAGCATGAAGTCCTGTGGAACACGCCTTCAGCTCGATAAAGGCCTCGTACTTATGCAATTGGCAAAGCAGGTCCCTCGGACACAGCAAACAACACAAATTTCAACATTTATGCAGGAGTTATAAGCTGAAAAACTATGTACGTCAATATTTACATTAGATATAGTAAAGTTAGGGCTACAAGCCTAAATTGTTTTATAAAATAAAATCTTTGCTTTGTATCCACAAGCAATGAAGTCATTAGTTACATAACAGCGTGTTTTCTGTTTTCCAATACGATGTCTAGACAATGGAAAAAAAAATTCCCTGTAGTGGAGGCAAGCTCGGCTGTTAACAGGGACTGAAATACTTGAAGGGAAGAGAAGGTTATATCGAGCACTAGGCTATATTGACAAATAAGCAGTGACGACTCGTGACTAATGAATGGGAGGGGTGGGGGGGAGGGGCTACACAATTCCAGATCAGGGCATTTCTATTTCTTGTACGAACGCGAGGATGACGACAGAGTATTGACGTTACAGGGCAGTGACGTCAGCAGCCATTGTTTAGTTCTCGGCTAAATAGCAAATAGCCCGACATGGAAGCGCTGTACCCTTCTCTTCCATGGACTCAGTTTGTCGCTGGTACATCGATACATTACCGCATTCACGATCATTTATGTGAATTTATCGTCGGATAACCAGCAACAAAGCTTATCGTCAAGTTTGGCTGGAAAGCACACGAATTGTTTTCAATCACTGGTAAATTTTATAACTTCATCGCCAGTTATTGGTGGAATATGTGAACAATTTTTTGCATTGGCCAGCAGAAAGTGTTGTATCTCCGTCGTGATTTATAATATTCAGTAGCCACGAACCGCCGCTGCAGTTAAGTACATTTTATGCTTATTTCAGTGAGAAAAATAAAAAGAGAGATCCAGAGGCAATACGGCGACAAATCAGAGCTCGGTAGCAACCACAAGGATGAGAGACGAACAATAGCCGAACTTTAAAACAACGACGGTGTAATGAACCAATTTCCACCTGGAACATCTCTGCTAAGAGTGGGTCATATTTCCGAAGAAACTAATCGCTAATAAAAAGAAACTATAGGGATTTATATACCGGATTAGAAGGAAGCAAAATGGGTACGAACGACAGACGTCCCGAAGGCCTAGCTAATAGTTAAGGTAACCTACACGAGCCCCCTGGACGAATGGAACTTTCACACTACAGGAACTAACAAAAAACTAACTTTTCGAACCACTCAGTAAAATTTTTCATTCCCCGGTAAAGACGACTACAACCCATAGAAAGGTAAGGTGGGGTCAAGATTTGCTAAGGGATGGCGCATATGCGACAGAGCATCGATTATCGAGCTTGATGTAAAAAAATCGTGTCAGATTCTTCACGTTAAGTAGGTAGCCACCCATTGGTGACAGCATAACAGCTGCCGTCTGCACAGAAAGGTATGGACAACAAGTGTATGACCCCAGACTACTAACTGTGATACAGAGTGAAACTGCCTGCAAACTTCAGTTATCCCACAGATCAGCACCCTTCTACTGTAGACATGTCCTACAACAGCTTACTGTGGCGTGTAGACTGTATAGAAATGTAGCTCCTTCGTCTCGAAGGCTGTAAAAAGTTAAATTTCATAACTATATGGTACACTGGCCGCCACAGCGCCAGGAGGGGCATCGTACTTGATAAAAGTGCAGAACTGAATTGGTTCCTGAGAAATCTCTTCTGCACATGGAACACCTTTGCTGATTATACTATATGCAATCAAGACATGCGGTACTTTTTACTTGTAATGAGATGAAGGAGACAGAAAGTAAAGTGAAGCACATTGTATACTTGCGTGCTTTGAGGAGACCCTCACAGTCCTCACTTATACAGCGACAGAAAAATGGCCGCGTAGGGAACTAACCTCCAATTGCGTCTAGACAGCGCGGAGAATCCAACCACTAATCATTTTTCAATACCTCAAAAGAATAGGTTTGAACATGGAACGAATGCGTCATGTTGGGATCATACGTACGGTACTGCTTCGTTTTCAGAGATTAGCGCGAAGAAATCAACAAGAGGTCCATCCACAGCAGGGAAAATGGAACCCTCGATCTATCTCGTTGAGTCGGCCCAAGCGCTCGTTGGGACCTGGAGAAACGGGTCACACCCTGTGACTAGGATCACAATTCAAGACGCTCGCAGATTCACAAGTGGTTGAGATAACCGAACGCTTGATGGGATCAAAGGCAATTGAGCCACACTCTGTAACTAGGATCGCAGGACGCGGGGGTCATAGGTGCCAAGTTGCTGTGTGGCCCAATGCTCACTAAGACGAAGAGCAATCGGGTCACACTCAATGACGAGGTGTACACGTCGCAGCGCTCCTAGTTCCACAAGATGGGAATGAGTGTGGTGCAGCACGCGGGCCAATTTTCAGATAAAAACCACAGGTCGTGGCGCTCATAAACCTCCAGTCGTAGTGTGGCCGAGAGCCCATTAAGACCTGGAGCAATCAGGCCACACTGAATGACTTGACATAGTCACGCAGCCGCGTCATCCCTAACTAGACGCACTCAATTTATGGTTCAGACCAGTACTTTTAGAAGACAATAGTTAATTATTCTAAGTTTACATACCTGGCTAGCAATATTTACACGTTTGTCACAAGGTCATTTCTCTAACTAAACTCAATACCGTAAGATTAAAACAATAAAATAGGTACCATACACGTAAGAGATATACAGAAGACACCGGAAAGGTAGCAAGTTTCTGTGTGGAAAAGCAGACACTGTCCGAGTTGTGCTCGTTTTAGCACCTTTTTCGCAAGGAGCAATAGTTTGTAAACGCTAACGTGTGAAGAAACATTGAGTGCAAGTAGTTTCAATAGATAACATTAACTTCAACTATGTATCAGTTAGTTGTAACTTCAAATGGAATTAACTTGTGTTAAATTTTCTTGAAAATTCAGTATTAGGTTTAGTTAGTAGCACAGGTTTCTTTACGACAGATTATTATCGCCCAATCATACGTTACAGAAACTATATTATATTTGTCGGCACATTGCGTGAATTCGCTGTAATATACAGCTGTATCAATACGGCTTCCTCAAGATGAGAACACATACAATAGCTAAATAAAATGATATTCTTTCATAATGAAACGTCTGAAGTTTCCAAGCGCGAAGTTCATGTCTTAAATTTGATACAAAATCTCTTGTAGCATCCGTTTCGTCTCCACAAAGTACGCCATCGCATCACAAATTTGTCACACCGATTTGTCCCTCACTTTCATTAGCTATATTATTATAGTGTCACATAAGTAGCAGAGTTGAATGAGATTTTGATCGATTGTAAAACATTAGTCCAGTGAACAAGTAAATATTTTTTTATTTGACTCTGCAGTCGACCTCATATAAGTAGGCTATGACGCGCACTTTTAATATCAAGTAAAATGTAGTTTTTGTTTCTACGTACGGCAATATTGGAAACGTCGCTGATGAAATATGCCGGTTAAGAATGTAAATTGTGTAAAACACAACTGATGGAATAATTCGAAGGCTAAAGAGTTAAACGGCTAACTTGTAAACTCAGAACTACACTTAGTACTTACTTAGAATAATGCACAACTATTATGCCTGAGTTCGATTTTCTTGCAGCATCAGAGCTTCATAGAAGTTGAAGACGTCAGCTGAGTAAATTTATTGACTTTTCTATGCCGAGTTTTCGAGAGTCTAAGCGACTTTGGCAACAAAATGCAATAAATGTTGAGTGGACGCCTCAAATTCGTCTTCTGAAATACGAAAGGTCAAGGTCTTCTAATTACCTTCGCCGAGGAGGTTATGTTTTTCTAAATGAAATAAGAGTTTTTTTGGTGAAATTTGAATTGAGAAACCAGTCAGAATGCCGTACCCAGAGCAATACGAAGAACATTACCTTATTATTATTATATTGTGGGTTGTTACCTTTGCTCAATATGGGTTCTCACTCAACGTTCATGAACGCCTGTAAAATAGTAGACGCAAAACTCGATCTAAGTAACTGGATTAGCGCAAGCGTTGTACTATTGTTGCCTGCAACTAAGATTAACATAAATTTCGCCTAAAAAATTAAGTGCAACACTTTCAGTCCATAAAACACCTTATATGGCACGTACTATACAGGGTTATGGGCAAATTAAATCACGCAACGAACGCTTCCAGGCTAAACAGTACCGTAAGTTTGAGGAGCTGTCCTTGAAAGGATACGACCATGTATTCTAGCGTTAGAAGCCGAGGTGTGGCGAAAAGTATACGATTGTGAGCTCTCAACAGTGTGTGTGTGGTTAAACATACATTTTCAGTTAAATAGAAAATCAGACACATTTTGAAACACAATTTTAAAAATCTATTCATGGGAAGTCCGTGCATTCTCTGACGAACGTAAAAATCTTCGCAGAAAAAAAAAAAATTCTTTTATAAAAAATAATTTTGCAACAATTCTCGCCAAGAATGGCATCAGAATGAAGTCAGCCGGCTATATTTCTGTAGCTCAAATCACTTCCTCAAATGAAAGGCATCGCATTTCTTTAAAAAATTGTACAAAGTTCGGATCTTCTCATTTAGCAACAGTATCAGCGTAATGATGCCTTGCGGTCACGTGACAGCTCTACGGCTTGGCATTCTGCCGCCCTCGGAGATCGTGATGCTTTATAACTTAAATTCCGCAGAAATATTATAGTGACCAACTAAATATATGTAATTTAAAAATTTCGGCATTAAAGGATAACGAGGCTAATTTTTTAACTACCTACAAAAAACATAGATGTAGCTGCAAATAACAGTAGTACAAGAAAAACATAGAGACTACTAAATTCTTGCACAAAATCTTGTAAATCTTTGGCATTAATACGTGGATATTGTGCACCGACACTCACATATGGGAAACAGACATGATTTGCAGCCTATGAGGTCCCTCTGGGGGCACAATCTCCGCAACAAAGGGTAGACCTATGCGAAACTTGAAGGATAAACCAAATCGTACGATGCATCCTGAAAGATTACGATACGATACATGCAAGAATGAAATAAAACCACATAAAATTTAGCTCTTATAGTTTCATTTCCCACATGGAGTTTAGTTAGAAATTCAACAGCAAATAAACTATACAATATTTAGCTTACCGCATTAAGGGGCTTTTAAATGTAGTACTCAGTTAATTTCTTCAATACAACAGTAGGATCATTCACTGGATATTCATTGATTATAAACTCATATAATATCCAATTCATCGGCGGAAGGTTTTCTGCAACACGTTCAATACGCAGGCGGCATATACACGGAACTCTGAGATATGCATTATAATTAAGTTCAATATTATGGCCAAGAAATAACGCTATAAATAAAATTTTAAAAAATGCTACTTGCCTTTTCTATTTATTGCAAAAAAGCGAAGTTATTTAACATAATAATGATGAATTAAGAAAAAGAGCGTTTATTCGCATGAAAATGGTATAATGTAGCATATAAATAGATTGCACGGTACGTATAAGATTTCTAATAACCAGGATCAACTGCGTTACGCAACACGGCGCGCCTAGGCATATCGCAAGGCGTAACACCTGCGCGCCTAAACCTACTGACAACCACTGCGTTATGCCGGGGACACACTAGGCATTTACACAGACAGCTTGATGCAAGGATGTGAAACTCGTACGTCATTTATGGTACGGTATCTATGCTACCGATTTTAAGTATGTATCGAAACGGTCCGCGAACTGCACATCCGAGTAACCATTTGGGTGTAGAAATGCTTATGTGTCCCCGGCATAATTAGGGACACAAACAATCGGCGGCACGCGTATGGGCGAAGGGGAACCACACCATCCCTTACCTTCGCTCGGTGCTGCTGGCAACATTAAATCCGGTGGGTATATTTTTTTTATGATTACTGCCTCCGATTCATACAATTCTCAGGAGTATTCTCTTTTGTCAATCCAGACTTAACGAAAAATGACAGAACTCTTGCACGAACTAGTGCAGCACACGCAGTAATTTTTGCTATGAGACGCCACCGAGAACAGCTGCCGCTCGTGTAGACGAAAGATCAAATATTGAAACACAAGTTTCCATTATTAAATATACGAAGCTGGCGATCAGTTCAATGCCGTCGTCGAAAGATTTTGTTAGCAGATACTTCTCTACACAAAACATGGTTCCAGTTACTTTCATTACCTATCTCTTACATATAAATTACATGATATTTACAATGTGCAAAGCGTTCAACTGTAGGGTCATCAATCATGGTCAAGGATGTTTGGCCTGCTTATAAGTTTTCTGCTTCATTGAGTTCGATTGGCACCAAAAACGAAAGACAAGCACAAGGTCAACCATAAATAAATTGCACTATTTGTCGGTAATTTGCCCTCACGAGTGAATCTACTGATAAAGGTGGATTCGCGTCATATGACGAATAAGGTGAAATATTTCTGGTAGTAAGTAACGTTAGCTAATCAGAAACAAAATGAACCTAATTTACCTATTTAATGTTATTTTCAGGCAGGTCAACTTACGCTGCACAGCATTTAATATTATCTAAATAGCATTACAAAAATAAAACCTGAAATGGTCAAACCCAGCGTTTACAATTCGAGAGGTGGCCCAAGTAGGTCCTCGACGGTTCACAGAGTACGGTACAAACTTCACTGAGTTTAGTACGCTAAAATTTACAAGAAACTAAGATAGTAAAGAACAGCAAGTTTTCGATAAAAAACGTGGTTCTAACTGTTCTCATTACCAAAAGCTCTTGCATAAGCAGTTGGGTTTAAATACCTACTGCAACTAGTTTAGCGCACCACCTAGGCCTATTCATGATTCGAAATTCAGCAAACAAACATACTACGCAACCTTCATGCTTTAAGAGAATCAGGGAAAACGATCCACCAATGCTGCTTGAGAGGGAAATCACAGGAATTACATTAACGAGCGCTTCATGAGAAGATCAAGATCTTTTAATGGTGCGTCGTCACAAAAACAGCGTTTAATTAAACGCCGAAACATACAAACACCAAAAAGTTATCGAAGACATCTGCATCGAATCAAGAATTCACGCATAGAAATTATACTAGAAAGAGTTAGTTCATAGGCATATCTACTGTACGCGGGCTTTGCAGCGTAGAATGGAAACGGTTATGTTACATTATTTAAAAATATGGATAACATGAAATTGGTACAAACCAATACAGAATCAGGAGCAATGGTAAAAGCTGTACACCATACAAGACGCAACTCTGCTTCTGATACTCAATTTTCGAGTTCTCACATACGTAATATTTGTAAAGTTTTGACATCTCTTTTTCTTGGATGCAACAACTTCTCGCACTGGCAGGCGCGAAGGATATACGTCTGCACTACTGCCAACGAGGTCCCGGGACACGAGACCAACTGCATAATTGCTTCACAGGTAGTCCAATAAATATAAACATATGTGCGGGGAACGCGTCCAGTTTCATAAGATTCACATCATCGTGAGTTTCTGCACGATATTGCACTTTTGTCTTTCAATTATTTTGGGTTAGAGCACACATCACGAGCTGTGATTTCAGCTGACGACAGTCTGGGCCAATAAGTAGCATAAAATACAGTCATTCGACAAATATAATCAATGGAACTAGTTTTGAAAAGACGAGTCATTAAAGCAATATGCTGATCGAAAACATTTCGAAGTCCAACTCAACTATCAGTTGAGTAATAAAGGTAGGTACCTACGTTTCGGACTTTACCGTTGTTATAACTGTGTTGTAGAACAGGTGATAGGGCTGGATTCCGAAATAAATCGATTCAATTAACATGTCGATTACTTTCTTCTTCGCTTTCAACTATCTGGTTCAGAAACAATCACTCGCCGTCCTGGCAATCCGCAGAACACGCGCACTTCCTGAGAATCTTAACAACTTTAGAGTACTTGGTTCCATCGTTGCAAATCATCGTAACTTTCTTTATGCGGTGACGCTTGGGACGACAGCACGACCGTCGTCCGCATCCGCCGGTGCAGGAATATTGGCGGACAGGCCGTGCTGACCTGCACCTGTTGCTGTCGAACACGTGAGCGCTGCGGGACTCGCGTCTGCACGTGGGAGCTGCGGAGCAAGCAACAGGTTAGCGCTAATTATTATTAAATTATTAGTTTAACCACCGTTTCCGCCAATGGGTGATCCGCACAGTGATGCTAGTGGGCCAGGAGGCTCGAGTAGGAATATCCTATCTCGACATCGGCTCTCCTCTGCCATATACGTATGATGTTCTCTTCTTTCCCGACTTGCTGTTCCCATGCGCGTTGATCATGTGCAGAAACACCTTCGTGCACGGGTTCCCCAATTCTACCGTCATACTATCTGTCCCCGGCTTCTTCCTCTCTTAGATCGCCGTTTTTGTGGAAAGGAGGCTTAAATATTCAATATAATAATAATGCCATATCGTATAAGTTGGTACAGCGCGCTACAACAGACAGGGAAAAGGGCAAAGAATAGGAGAAGACACTCGAGTGGACGGCCCTTTTCGGGGCCTCCCACACGAGAGACACTACAGGTGTCCCGTGTACAAGGTCGGCTATCTCGATTGACAGCCCACCTCACGAAACAGAAAGGGAAAATAGAGAACCTACCTAACTTTACAACATTAACAATTTCAGTAGGAGTTTCGGAAAGCTGCAACATCCCCTGCGGAGAAGGCACTTGGGACCCTTGGGTTCGCGAGGCCCAAATATATTGTGGCAGGGATAGGGCCCGCCAGAATATACCCACGAGGGCTAGCGCTACTTAGTAGTTTAGTGACTAAGTGCAGGTATACTTGTTATCTACAGCTTCATTCCAGCGTGTACTGCTATATACATATACAATTTCAAAATGCTTTTATGTTATGTAATAGACTTCTTCATAGTATTGGTTTAACCACCATACCAACACATAGCGATCCTAGCAATGATACTCCGTAATTACCTCCGCCAAGGAGGTTATGTTTTCGTCGTGTTTGTCTGTCTCTTTGTCTGTTTGGCTGTTTGTCTGTCACCAGGATAACTCAAAAAGTTATGAACCGATTTGGATGAAATTTACAGGGATTGTTAGCTATGTTAGGAGGAACAGATGATTAACTTTTGGTGAAGATATGTCCATCCGTTTGTTTGTTTGTCTGCGTCATTTTTCTCGATGCCAT
>LQNS02000140.1:4890589-4907325 GCA_001587735.2 Parhyale hawaiensis
TTATGAACGGATCTTCAAAAAAATTGAACAAGCTGTTATTAATATAAAAAGGCACAAATGATTAGATTTTGGAGTTTATGCAAAGAAAATTATGGTTTCAGAGCCAATTTGAGTTATTGCTACCGTTGGCTCACTTGGCGGAGGTATGCGCTCTCAGAGTGCTCTAGTTTCAATCTTTAGCGTCGCGGAACTCAGTGGAAATATTTGATCTCGGTATTGCCGCCAAAAGCCTCAGTTGACCAGCAAGCTACTTTTGGCAGAACAAGACACAAAGAAAGGAAGAAGAAAACCGGCCTATCTAACCTTACAAATTTTTTTCACAGCAGGGCTGCAGGAGTTGCGGCCCGATTCAACAATTCCTGCGGTAGGGCACCAGGATTTCTCCCAGGGCCCTGAGGTTCGCTGACTATGTGGCTAGGATAAGGTCAGCCAGAATATCTTCTTAAGGCCGATTCCCACTTGATGAGCTGGTAGCCAACAAACAGGCTTGCAGCTCAAAACTGTGCTGGCAGCTCGTTTTTATAGCTGGTAGCAGATCATCGACTCGCTCCCAGCCAAAAATTTTGTTCCTTGCTGTGTGCTTGTACCCTTCAGGTGCAGTCAGCAAAAACAATTCAGTTTATTTTTTACTGGCAGCCACATCAGTCTTGTTGAAATTCAGGTGACAAATTAATATCATTACAGTATTATTTCTAATGTAAAATGGCGCCAAAAGTGGTAGTTGACTGGAAAAAATTTGAACACCTGTGTGAAGAGGTGGCAAAATTCATCACGATATGGGACAGATAGTATCCTGACCACAAGAGGCCCAAAGTGATAGCAGAAATGTGGGCCCACACTAGTGACCGTACTCTCCTCTCTCTGCCCTTCGCCCAAACAGCGGCTTCACCCACACTTTTCGTTTTTGGCGCCTTCGCCTGAGCAATAGCCTGGCAGCAGCAAGTTGCCGGAGGTTCACCATCATTTATACAGTCAACTGGGAACTGAGATGCAAGCGTAACCACAACTGGCTTGCGAGCCGATCAGGTATGCTTGCAAGGTGTGGAGACTGGCTGCAAGCCACATTTTTGGCTTCCAGCTCATCAAGTGGGAATCGGCCTTCAGGGATCGACAACTACTAGCCTGTGCTTCCTATGCACAGACAACATGGCTCTCACGCTAGTTGAAGCCAAACGTCACTTCCAGAAACAGCTAGTAGACCTTTCAACACAGACGGAGGAGATCCTTCGTACATATCAAAAAAGACACAAACTTGGCTTAAAGCCAATTTGGCCTCGTATCGCCATTCATCCACTTAGATCAACCTAATGGACCTCTCAGTGCAGTCTAGCTTTGCGGCATAGGCTTGTGTAAACTTACACGATAAACTGCCCGCCTTCAGGCGAGCACTTATCCAAGCATGGGATGAAATAAACCAAAACAAGGTGCTGTTAATGCCTCAGTTATTATTATTTTTTTGCGAAACGTTTTCATTCCGTAGTTAAAGCCAAAAATATATTGAATATAATCCCAGGATTTGTAAATAGTGATATTTTCGGGATAAAAAAAAATAAAAACAATGATGATGATAGTCGTAATAATAAATTTTGTATAATCCCAAATGAAAAACTGCAAATTCTCCCGCGGAGGAGCACAGTCCCACCGTGCATTACAGTATGTATTGATACATAATTTTAAATATGAATAATTTTATTAAAGGGCGCATTGATGCATTATAACTTTAGTGTAACGTTCAATGATATTTGACTTCATCACAAAGTGTAATAATATAGACTAGCTGGAACCGTGAAACTTTCACGGCTTTGCAAGGCCATTCAGGCAGACCCGTGAAACGTTCATATTGTAGTATGGCAACACCACACTTATTCTTCAACACTGGGACTCGATACCGTATATTAAGTCGATTCCTTTGGTTGATACTAATATACATAATTCCCTGCAGTGGAGTAGCCAGGGAAGGATCGTGGGGGCACACTCCCTCCCTAAAAAGTTATACGCGCCCTTCACTGGAAATGAGGCCCTAAAAAAAATGCACTGCTTACGGCCTAGCTTTTGTGCTTCGCCCCCCCCCCCCCGTTGAATTTTACTGGCACTCTTAGTGCCCACTCCAACATAGAAATTTTCCAGATCCCAACCCGTTCATTCAGATCGGCCCAGGGACATAAAAATAATTAAAAAGACCTTGCCCAGCTGCACAGGACTGCTAACCTCTGCGTATCATTGGAAACGTGAAATATTTATGTAAGCTAACAGCACCCGTGAAACGTTCACTGTCTGGCTTAAGGCGCTTCAGATAGATTAGTGAAACCTTCACATTGTACCATGGCAATTCCCCATCAACATCACAAACAACACCGAGATTCGATGTAGGATATCTTATACGACCAGCCTTTTTGCTGATAATAATTACTGAAACTGCCCCCGTCTAAGTGGACCCGAGGGATATATTTATCCAATGCTCTGTCTAACTGGACCCTTGGAATTCCTTTGGCAGTAAACCACGGTACAGGTTCCCAAAGATTTATTCTTAGAAATTTTGGGCGTATAAACAGTTATAAAGACCTGGCCTGTGGCCGAGAGATAAGTCACCAGCCGTATCACACATACGCCAGCTTCCCGAACTCAATAAAGCTCGAATTTCCTTCTATCTATTAATGATGAAGAGCGTGACACAAAAGGTAAGTACGTATGTAGGTAGGTGCAAGCGTATTAATATATAGATATGTATAACTTCATCACAAAGTCCAAGGATCCACAAATTTATTGCGGCCTGTGCTACATCATAGCCTGCAAATAACTAGCCAGGCGCGCAGCGCAGATCTACGTGCGCTAAAAGCAAGCAAGCATCTGGAATGAAATTACGCACCATCAAGCAAAATAAGAAATGGATTTCACTTCATTCAAAAGACAATCTAAAAAGGAAGCCAAGGTAATTTTTATAATACTTCAAATTGTGCACTTCACAAATACTGTAGGTCATGTCATACAGTCGTATTTACCTATATAGGATGTTATAGTAAAAACTAACATACTCAAATACTTACTACGGGAATTTTATTGAAGTACCCATCACAGCTTCTGTAGTGTTTGAATATATTATGCGATCCAACTGTTGAAAATTTCAGTTATCGAAAATTTACATGCATGCTCGTGTGTCCTGACGGAGACCAAGCTACCGCGAACAAGAAGGAAATGACTATTTGTCGCTAAGTGTGCTGCCCTTTTGGGCCCGTGGGAAACATAGCTGTTCGCCACCGGTATCGAAACTGTGAAATGGCTACGTGCACTGTGGGGATAACTCGCTACCAGCCCTCCCGCTGGTCAGGAAATGCAACATCACTTGCGTACAAGATAGGCGGTGTGCGCAACACCACCTGTGCCTCACCCAAAGAATCATCAAGGTATACAAAACTTATGTTTAACTGGGTAGGATGATTAACTAGGTTTAGTTTTAAATAGTGTTATTCTAATTAAAACTTATTTAATCAGTCCCGTCGAATACAAAACGCGAATTTACGGAGTTTTAGCCAGTAGCCCACTACCACCAAAAAATATCATTCGACCAAGTTTCTCAACACGCTTACTTCGACTCCTGGCTTGGGAACTAGTAATTCTTTTTCAATGCGCACTAATATAAGCCCACAGAGCGGCCAGTGTTTAAAACTCAATTAAAAATTTTTGGTTGAACAAACGCGGCGAATGGTGTGCACCTGGTCGCGCTTTTGAGCGGGGTATTCGTGCCACTCCGGTGCTGCTCGGTCGCTATATGCGCGTTTTTTAGGCTGGCACAGGCGACCTCGTTCCGAACATAAATCGCCTAAAAGGGCGCGCTTACCCGACCGTCTTCCACGGATATTTCTCGCTTTGGCCAAAATAGCAGTATACTGCTACTTCTGCGGAGGCGTGGAATATCCGTAAGCGCGCTCTTTTTGGGGATTTATGTTCAGAACGAGGTCGCCTGTGCCAGCCTAAAAAATGCGCATAGCGACCAAGCAGCACTCGAGCCTCACGGATACCCCGCTCAAAATTGCGACTTGCGGCGGCCATGTGCGGACCATACGCTACCGTAGTTCCACCAAAATTTATAATTGGGAACTGGAACATTAGCATTTTTGACAGGAACATTCAGTCAAGTTTCAACTCTTAACTGACACGAACGGCACATTTGAGCAACTGAACACACTGCGCTACGAACACTGATACTTAACATAGGCGGCGACAAATTAAATAGCATATAGTCCTCAGAAAAACACCAGCATTGAACTGGGATGCTGAAGGATTAGGGAAATAGCCGCACCACTTTACCTCTGTTGCAGAACTTGCCGCTCCAACCTCTCTTGCAGCGACAGCGGTAGCCGGGCCGCCTCTTGCGTGGCTTGCAGCGCCCCTGCTGACACTGGTGTGTGCTGCACACATCTGTAACGGGAGGCGCTCTGTACGTGCAGCTCAAAGGTGCCGGGTCTGAAAAAGACCACTAAGGCCAGGCCCCACTGACACAACAAGCGATGCAATGCGATATTTGCGGGAGATATGGCGCCTGTGAGCGATAGTGTGTCCGGCGATCTGCGTTGCAATCGGTGGGGGCAGCAGATTGCTGTACTCGAGGTTAGGTATTGTCATGCAACAACAAATTTGTTGCATCGCACGTCGCTAGTTGCTTCGATGGGGCCCGGCCTTAGGCAGTGGCTGCCAAAGTTTACTAATCTGGCGTTCACGTGGTTTCTAGGTTAGTTCATAGTGCTTACTTCCCCTCACACACACACGCAACTACGCACCATTTTACCAAGTCTGGTATTGAACAGCCTCTGATGCCAACCCGTCGCATCCTACCGAGCTTCATTTGCCTCACTGAGCTGCCGGATTTTCCACAGACCCCATGAGGTAGCACACCCACTCCGGTCACCCATGGACTGGACCCACGGCGGAGTCAAAGGAAGTTAAGTTAACCAATAGGGGAATTTCATTTCTGCCATGCTTAATGCCATCACTTGAACACAATAACAAGCGGCAGCCTTTGGTTAAGCCCTTTTTAAGGCTCACTTCGTGCTATACGATCACACGACTAATTGATACGCTGCTCTTGGCCTGCTGTCACTGCTCGTAACTTCACAGGGGGTTACACCGAGTTAAAATAACGGATTTGAATGTAGCTCCTGCAACCTCGTCCGCAAGAGGTCAAATCTGGGCGTTTCATTCTAATGCTTAAGTATATTCTGACTGAAATGGCAGACTCCCAGGCCTTTCTTGTGGTAACATCTCGTTCAAGCTAAGAACAGGCGTATAAGCTTAGGAGCCCCTATGGGGGCAAACGTCCGGCGCACATATTAGGTAGTACATCAGATTGTTTGTTTCTCCCGCCTCACTTCCACCAATGAGATTAATGTGTTCGTTCATTGCAGTCGCCGGGTGCCTGAGGCACTCACTTTCATGGCTGAACTGATTTCTCCCCTCAAGAAGGTATTCACACAATAATACTATAACAATACATCGCGTCACAGCCACGCCGGAAAGGTTGGAACGCTAGCTGTTCTAACTTAAGGCGGCAGGGCTCCCTCCTCTCTATTAAAGCTCCTTGGTGACAACGTAGCTGAAGTGAACGGAGCTCGAAGTCTGTTGACCACGGGACCAGTCTCATGTGTAAATTGGGAGGTGCGGTTTGCGCAGAATATTTCTCGTATTTGCGAGTTTCCCTGCTTTCGACTATCGTGTGTACCAGCCTTTATACCAGCGAGCAGAAGCAGTGTAAATCCTACTGATCTCTTCCTAGGTAGTATCCTGGATACCACGAGGATGCCCTTATTTTCCCCTATCTAATACTGATGAAAGCGTCACGGTCGTACTAAGTAACTACCTTACGGAGAGACAAGGAAAAGAATAAAAAAGTCTAGATTATTATTGTATACAAGTGGCCGTGCCGTCATTATAAATGACGGCAAAAAATTAACACTACACCAAAACCCCCGCCGTCTTTTGGGCTTCATGATCCCCTATCTAATACTGAAGAAAAAGATTCCAAGGTACCCAACTTTTTTTTTCACCGAAGAAAAAGATTGCAAGGTACCCCACCTTTTTTTTACATTTTGAAATCTGAATATCCTCCTACCTTATTCCCATAGAGCGTGACAGGAAAGATATAAATATATAAATAAATAAATAAATAAATAAATAAAAACACGACGTGAATTATTATAAAGTACTGATTCTACCGGGTGATGGTCCATGCTTTTCAGGCTGTGAGTCAGGACGGTCTCTAGTTATTTTAAAATCAATGAGCAGAAACATGCAATTCTTAACCCATTAACTGCGAATGAAGGCAACTTCCGTTCCCGAAACAGTATTCAAAATACGCATGCCGAGTTAATGGCCAAATGGTAGAAAGTGTCTCAATGAGTAAATAACATTTAATCCTGAATAAAGTAATCTCTTTCTCTCCGACAAGTTAAACGCACGAAAGATGCGTTGCTACCCTTGTTAGTAAAAGCAGTAATAGCCAATCTACACGTTAGTATTTGCAACGCGTTGGTTCTTTCACTCGTCCCAATGTGTTACTGAGCCGTAGTAACAGCAGTAACGTGCGCTGTATTTTTAGTTTCATTTCACTCCAAATTTAAAGAAATATCCGTAACTTGCGTAGCGACACTTGTCGAGGAAACTGATTTGACAGCTAAAGTTTTATTTTAACAACTTTTTGTGGCGTACACATAGTTGTGTTGACAACGATGCTACAAAACATTCGCACGAAAGGATGAGTAAACGCGTTCGAAAGTATAACGTGTAGACACGCCCTAAGACATAGTCTCTTTACCTGTCCGGCGGCGTGTACATTCTAAAAAAAATCTTTCCATCCAAGGCTGGCGAAACATTTCGATTCGAAATTGGAAAATGTTATTCTGTCAGCCTGTTGTAGTGAAGTAGTCGGTCGCGGAAAGATAATTTCCTACCGGTAGGATAAATGCTTGAGACGGAAGTAATGCAGTGAATTGGGATTTTTTTTTTTAGTCCAAAAGCAAAATACACAAAAAAATGCTTTTTAACAAGGGTGATGTGATGCAAAAAGTGAAAATTATTATTACTATTATTCTTGTCCTAGTTTAAACTTCCCAACTCAAAAAGTAAAAAATAGATGGAAAATGTTTTTTATAATTGGCTTCACTGGCAGGTGAAATATAGAAAACTTTGCATTTCCGGCCTGACCCAAACGTCAAGAGACAAATATAAACATACCTATATTACTCTTCCTACTTGACGCCATAAACATATCATTTGCCGTATGAATATTGAACTAAGGAACATTTATTCTTTCCGGTTGAACAAACGTGACGCATCTGATACAGAGATCTTCTCCAACCATGAGGGTAAAATCAAAGAAAAATCTTTTCTTAGCGCCTTGGTTTAAGGAGGGGAGTCGGAAATAGAAAATCATTTCTTTCCTAGCGGCAAAACAAAAGAATTACACTGGGCTACAATCTAATATTTCTTCCCAAGAGGTGGATCGTTGCTTAGCCCGTTCTTCATGTATTTTGTACGCTGATTCCCAAAACACCATTGGTCAGGTTTTTACACCATGGGAATTCCAAAATACTCGAAAATCTTGTACTTGAGGTTGATATATTGATGTTTAACCGTAACACATAGCATCAAAATGTGTCAAGTGCATGTTTGACTATACCACTAGACAGGGATAAAAGGCTGTCACAGACATTTAGTTCGGTATTTAGTGGGCGGGAGCGTCACTTTCCAGCCACCCATATATTGTATATATTCCCTGAACAGTGCTGCTATAGCACAACATTCTCACCTGATGGAGCTAAATACAAAACATTATCTGAAATCAGCATGCATAACACCCCCAAAAAAGTCGACAAGTATCCTAACCTCAAAAGCTATGCAAGGCAACGTTATCTTTCGCTAGCGTACACTATTTCATGGAGTGGGAAATAGAAATGTCTTCTCTTTCCTGGAGAGGTGCAACACCAGATCATATTTCGCCAATGCAGTATTTCAAGAACGGTTGGAAATAGAATGATCTCTTTCAGGTGAAACACAAGAAATATCTTTCGCTAATGCAGTATTTCAAGAAGAATTTGAAACAGAAAAGATTTTCTCTTTCAGGTGAAATACAACAAAGACCTTTCTCTAGAACACCACAAAGAGTCTCAAATAGAAATATCTTCTTGAGGTACGTACCTGTGTGAAGACCAACGGCAGTGTTTCCCTCGCGCGTGCTGCTGCGCGTTAAGGACAACAGTTCGGTGCGAAGCTCGGTTTTGGCAGCAACAGAACGAGCGGGCGGGGGCTGAGCGCCCGTAGATGAGGGAGCTTCGTCATGCTGATGGCCGCTGCCGCAGCCCGGCACAACTTTGTTCTGTTTCTGTATGCGACTCAGGTCCTGCACTCGCCCGTTCATTTCAACGCTCTTCATACAACCTGAAAAATGAACAAACTCGTGGGCTGAGGAAAGCAAGAAGAAGAAGAAATCGAGTGACAAGGGAATACTAACGAGATGTGAAATACAGGGTAACGTAGAAGAAAGGTTACATTCAACCAATCGATAACAAATAGAGGAAGCAGAGATAGCATGTACTGTACAATACTATTACTATCTAGGTTTCATGTAGAATACATAGCAAAGGAAACGAAAATTTGTGAACTGCGAAGTGGCATCCATGCAGAACTATGGATGTTCGTGCTGAATTTGAAGTAAATATGTTTTGGATTTCAGGTAACTATCTAACTACTGTGCACCACGTTTATTGTGAAAATATCCACAGGCTGTCTGTCACTTGCCATTTGCCGAGTGCAAAGCAGGAAATTTAAGTAATAAATTCAGAACCTGATTCAGAAAAAAAAATATAAAAAATTCGTAAACAACTAAGAGAGAGAAGCAAAATCATAAAGTTGTAGCTACAGATCGTTTCAATGAAGTGTTCCGACCGGCGATATTGGTTTTAAAGAAAAGAAGGAAACACGGGACTTGAAGAAGAACGAGTCGTGACTTTTAAAGACGAGTTGCACAGGACCCTCATTCTTAAAAGCTGCAATCTCACTGTGGGCGAGTCAGAAACTAAACTTGACAGCGCACATTTGATGAAATTGTTGTCACTCATTTTCAAACAGTGGTAGAAACAACTGGGTAGCAACGCTGACTGCTACGGATCACCTGTTAATAATAATGACTTCGAAATTGCACAGTGAGTGCATCATGTTTTGAACTTGCATCCCATTCAAACGGCAAGCCACGAGTATTGCCACATCTACCGCAACACTATTAGTCTCACTATATAATTTACACACCTCATACGAATACTATAACATTGAAACAACTCTAATAACAGCCAAATATCAATTAACTTAGATCATATAGGCGGCAGTAAACGAACAAACAGGCCCACTCTCAAAGAGACACCGAAACTTACGACCCGGCGCTCGATGAGCTAGTGCCATTATGTCAGAAGGAAATAGATAACTGAGAAAAAAATATAAAAAAAAGAGGGGGGAAGAATCTTAGTCAAAGAGACGATCATGCAAGCACGTAAGCACGATCAATAGGCGCTAGCATGCGGAGCTTAGAGTCGTCTATCTCTGTAGTCGGAGCGGAAAAGAGAAGATGGATTAAGGTGGCCTCGGAAGCTTAGGCCGTTAAAAGAGTTTGCGACTCCTGGAGGAGGGTTCTTGGCAGTGGAGGATGTCTCTCCCAGCGTTTGTCAAGACGATTTTTAAACGTGTTGACTGTCTCCGCACCGACACCGTCGGAAGGGAGTGTATTCCAAATGCTTACTATGAAATACGGAAAGAACTGCTGACTTATGGTTGTTCTACGAGCGATATTGAGTTTTTGAATGTTGTTTCGCAAGCGATCAGGTACGTCGTCGTAGCCATTCAAATACTTAAATGTTTCTATTAGTTTCCCCTGAGTCGTCTTTGCTCGAGAGAGATCAGACCCAGCTCTCTTAGGCGACATTCGTATGGCTTGTTTCGCAGCTGAGGTATCAATTTCGTTGCTCTGCTTTGGACTCATTACATGTTATCGATATCTTTACACAGATTATAATTATTATAGTCATAGTTTTACCACCGTATCCACTCTGTGAGTGATCCCTACAGTGATCCGCGGTTGCTTCAAGATTTCGCGTTTATTTACTCTCACTATACTCACTCCACATACTTCCACACTGGAAAGCTCCCACCACAGTCAATATCTATAATCGCACTAGTAGAACAGCCGACCCCTGTTTATCTCCTAAGTCACAACCATTGAGACCGACATATCCAGAAAATTTCGTCCCGTTTAGACCAGTTCAACTGTTACCATTCACGAAAACTTGTTAGTCGGATATCAGATCTATGATAGAGAGGGTTGAGGCTCAAAAAGGGCCCCAACTCCCACCCATATGAGGTCGAGCGCCTTAACAACGTAGGGCTCCTATTAGGTAGCCAGGCGTAGCGCTCGGCCTTCGTCAAATATTACAGTACAAGTTAGTATCCCGTAGATACCTATATAAAGGTCCGTCATAATGTACAGGGCAGCTGTCAACCAGCAGACAGTCTAATCGAGGCCCGTAACCAGCACTAGTAAGGTGGCGAATTCGCTCCTGTTGATAATTGGGGCCCTCACATAGGAAAGGTTTATGCAAATGCCTCAAGAGTAATAGCATACAGACAGAAAAAATAAGATCAAAGCACAAAGGTTTTCATTACAGCGTGAGATAACAATAACGCGATGTCTTACCACGGAAGCTAGTAACGTTCCTAAGATGCCACTGCTCCAGGGCTCGCCGGCCCAGCTCAGGAGGCACGCCCCCTAAGTAAAGGGGCTGGTCGCGGGTATCCAAGGCGCTCTGCTCCCCATCGTTGACTACGCTGCGTGCAGAACCGCCGTCCACCCGCAAGGTGATGTTCTTCTTGGACGACACTAACTCTACGGTGTGCTCCTTGCCGTCACTAATTAGTTCATAGCTGAGCGACAGAAAACAAATATAATCAGTGTCATTCACATTTCCTCGACAAAAGACTAACAAAAATAAACGTACCCGAGAGAGGTATTTTAGGGTTTGCTCGCGATGACCAACTAAACGTACAAGAGGTTCTTCTTCATGTGTTCACGGGCAAAGACACCGAAGTACAGCATTATAGTTATTATTGTAGACTCTCTCTGTTTAGCAACAGTGGTGCCACAACAACTTTCAATTTGTTCCAAAGTAATTGCACTACTGGATAAAAAAAAACAACCAAAGAGAACGGATTCCAAACATCCATCGGCACTAATTTAGAAGGTGAATTTCATAAGGCTCATGAGTACAGTCTGTGCGCCACGTGACTTTCAATCCCAACTTCATCTGCAGAACGCCAGCATTCTATGTTATGCTGCAGCAGCTCCAGTGGGACGACACTGTGTTCATCATTAGCTAATTTGTGCTCTTTACATTTTTATTCATTTCTAGCATTTTGTCTCTGACACTATTTTGGGGTTCTCAACTGGCGGGTGGTGTATGAAAAATAAGCTTTAACTGTGATTATAATTTGTGCGGGAAAATATTCTAACTACATAAGTCAACATCAATAAATCAAGAGCGCCAATAGTAACCTCTTGATTTCAACAAATAATTTGACTGGAAATTGCTAAATTCTTAATGAAATTTCTGGCTGCAGAACAACTATTAGCGAACAAAGGGAGTAATAATTTCCTCAAAGCCCTCGTAGCCACAGCAAAAGTATTCCAAGATAGGAAAAGACATCTAGCAACAGCATGCTAATAGAAACGTGGAACCTATGCACGAGGGTGTTCCCACAACGGATCAACGCGCATGGGAACAGTAAGTCGGGGAGCGAAGAGGAAAAAAGAATAGAATAAGGCATCAGCAGGAGTAAAAAAACGAAAGGACGCAATGTGGGGGACAAAACACACGCTCACGGCTTAGTTTAGGCTAAGGCAACCTAGGGGAATAAAATTTGTATAATTTTATCTTAAGTTGTGTCTTTTCATACGAGTATAGTTAGTTGCAGAACATTTTCTTACATTACATTACATTTCCATTGCTTATTCATCACTAACCTTGACCTTTATCACAAACTTTTACACAGCTAAAGTATTAAATTTTCTGAACGCCAGTCACATGCTCCGAACGGCGGTGCGGCCAACATGGGGAAGAAATTAAGAAACATGAAAACGCTGAGGAGGTTATTATTGTATTTCCAGTTTAACCAACGAAGTCGCAACTCGGATGAGTCAACAGTGAAATTCATTTATATTTTATTGTTCGTTTAAGATGGACATTTAAAGTGCATTAACTGATCTGTTTGAATATCGCGAATTTCTCAACATCTTTTTGATAGACAGATATCCATAAATAAACAGTAGTAAAAGAGTGCATTGTATCTGTGCGGTAAAAGAGCAAACAATCTACACTCGTTGGTCTGACATTATATTATCATTATTATACTGAGGGTTTTCCCGCCATATTAGATACGAAGACTATATTACAGCAATCCAATTTTGTATAATATACAGCGAGACCCCGTTTTGCAGCACAGCACGGGGGAAGCCTCTTCTGGGAAACTAAATTTTTCGGTAGAACGCGAAAATCTACATTGCCGAAAAAACTCCAGTTCGCCGGACGTCTATCCGGTAAATTGAAACTATTTCCGAGAAATTCAGTCAAAAAAGTCCGGCAAACCGGGGTTCCACTGTAGTTCAGAAGTTGAGTCGAATTCAGATGAGTTCTTTTAGTACAATCTTGGCCAGGTGCACCATGTCTGGCAGGAAATGAGGCGCGAGCATCACTAACCTGAATCGGCTCGGTCGAACGAAATTGCTCAGCCATGCGGCGTAGGGAAAGAGATGAAAAACGAAACGAGAAGAAGACAGAAGAAAGAAAACACTCATGCGGAAGGTCCCTTCCGTGGCCCCCACACGGGAGCAGATAGGAGTCCCATGGGATAGGTTGCTTACCACCATTCGGCGGCTCCCCTCGGTAGTGTATGGTGCCACGAGATCGTGAAAAATTCAATATATTTATGTTTCATTCATTGTATGGCTCAATTTGCTGGTCGATTGTTCACAAACGAACGTCCATGAGTGATTTCTGAACATGAACTTGTTAACAAGGAGAGTTTACTTATCATAAATTGAACAGTAGTAATTGTAGTAAATAAGTTAGGTTTGCTCGCGCAGCGACTCCGAACAGCACTGCGCCGAAGATAAAATATTTTATCGGAGCATTTCTGCCGGACGGTCAGGCGCTGACGGCGGACTCACCGAAGTGAGTTCTGTGTCTCAGAGCTTTGGTCAGTGCGCTACAACTGGCCGCGAAATAAGGTGCCAAGTATCTCACAGAGACCAAAGAGAAAAAATGAGAAGGCAGAAGGAAGAGATGAAGAGATACCCAAGCTGAGGAGTCCCTTCGGTGACTTCCCACACAGCAGCTTGAGGAGCTCCGCGGAATAAGTCGGCCACCTTGAACACTCAGCGGCCCTCGTCAAGGAGCATAAGGGAATGTATAGAGGACTTACTAAATTTTACAAGCTAAACGTATCAGTAGGAGATAAGGTTTGTCATCAAGTGAAGAAAGTTTGCTTTGTTACTACAGGCTGGAACCAAACTGAGCTTTTGGCATACTTGAGTTTTACAAATGGCAAACTGACAGTCATTTATGACAAACCTAACTGGAGATGGTATAGATAAGCATGGGACAATGTGATAGCGAACTGCTGCGTCAAATAACTGAGGAAAGACGTGCCGTACCTGAACATATTAGAGGCCGGTTGGTTGCCTACGTCGTAGCTAATGCGTAGTCGGCCGCGGAAAATTTCAACGGCGAGATGATATCTGTCTCGACCCAAATACGCCAATACGCCGTCCGTTACTTGAGACCTGTGCAAAAGACAGCCATTTAATTAAATTCTGCATCAGGGACACCAAGAATAAGATTATCAACTGCTTATTGTTGACAAGTTAGCAAATATCATTGATTCAAAGATAAAAAATACACAAAGCCTAGGTACGAACTCATTTCCATTGGAAGTACAGTATTTTATTTCGGTAGTATATTTATCCCGTCGGGGAGACACGATTTGAAAAGATTCATTCAAATACGATGCAATACGAGAAGCTCGATGTATTAATAACCACACGCCGTTGCAGACCCTCCAACTTAGACCTCATGTGATCACACTGGGACAATGACCAGCAATGCTCTCAAACAGCGAAATGCGATAGTGCCCACTAAAGAGAGCTTCTCAATACAATATCTACACTGAAATTTCTGGCGACACGTTGGACATGTGAGATTATTACTTAATATTCGATTGGGAACTCAGAGAGAGACACCATTTCCACTGCAACAGCAGCCACAGACAGAAACATAAGGGATGTCTAAAGTAATTTGTCAAGCGTAACGCGTAACCGATGCACGGAGGTGTTCCCACGTTGAACCAACGCGCAGGGGTACAGCAAGTCGGGAACGAAGAGAAAGACAGAGTTGAAATCGTCAGTAGAAGTCGGAAAAGGAATGAAACACAGTAGGCACGAAAAGAAGAATGAAAAGGCGTCCCGGAGGCCTAGCTGAAGTAAAAATATAAGCTACGAGGTCCCTCTGGAACACAACTCCCCATAATATCAAGAGAATGCCGGGCTTTGGCTAATTAAGTGAGAAAACGACAGAAAATTAAGTTTTGGGCTAGGCTTGAAAGCGAGTGGGGACCGATGGGTTCTGCATTTTCTGTACAAATTGATCATTCCACTGGTGAAGTCTTTCAAAAAAACACACAGAGACGTAAGTATTCGAAAAAAATTAAGAGTGATTTGTTACTCAAGTTATCGCTAGCTAGCAGCGTTGCTGAATCGGAGTCGTATATTCAACCAAATGCCTAAAGCGTTGAAGTCAGAATCTGGTGAAAAACAGATTCATTTTGTCAAAGAGTCGGAATCATTTATTATTATATTCAGATGTTTAGGTCTCCGTTTCCACAACAAAGGCGATATTACAGAGGAAGAAAGAAGGGACATATAGTATGACGATAGACACTGAAACCCATGCACGAGGGTGTTCCCACACAGGATCAACGCGCATGGGAACAGCAAGTCGGGAAAAAAGAGAAAGAACAGATGGAAGAAAGATCAGTAGGAGGATGAAAAGGGGAGGAAGCAAAGTGGGCACAAAAAACAGACGTCCCGAAGGTTTAGCTAATGGCTAAGGTAACCTACACGATCCCCATGGGGCCGCCGCACCCCATAATATAAGATGTGCGAACCTAAGTCGGAGTCGCAAGGAGTTCTACGTTTTGGGGTGTGAGGAGTCTTGACACTGGCTGGTTCTAGGAGGCGGAGTCATGTTTGATTCAGGATACTCCGCAAAGCCTCACAACTAGTAAAACAACTTAGCACATGTACAAGAATCACTAAAGCTTGCGGCAAAAATAGCTCTAACACGCAGATTTCGGAAGTGTGACTACGCAGGTCCTCAAGTACCTGGAGTGGCCCCGAAAAGAAGTAAAATTGAAACTTGATGAGGCCAAGAACATATCTTATTCTTTGTTTAGGAAGCGAAGTTATGCCGATACAGTTCAATTGCCTTGACATGATAGCTCCGACAGGCATATCTCTCGGAATAACTACCTACTGACCACATATAGGGCTCTCCAAATTAGGAAAAAAGCGCTTTCTGCATTCCGGTGCCTTCTTGTGGAATAATCTACCTATTGAGCTAAGAGCCTCTCATCAAGTCTCATCTAAAGCTGTTCCCTTCAAACAGTTTGCTTGCAACACTTTCAGAACCAGTTAAACTCAACGACAGTAACAAGCGTCTAACCAAGAATGCATATATTACCTACTTATGCTCTGCTGTATAACTGTCACTAAGCACTCAGTGTAGTTCATATTTTTGTGAATGTTCGGGCATGAGGAAGCTCAGTCGGCCATCAAGATGTTCCTAAGGTACAACCAGGGAACAACCCATAGGCTACTAATTGGCTGCTTCCAACAGAACACTGGTGATAACCATTATGATTTCCTCTGTCAGTTCATACCCGCCGCTAGATACGTAGATAAATACGTGCACTTGATTAATCTCAACGGACTTCTTGTTACCATTTGTTCTAGGATTACACAGCAGGCTGTATTTTTAGCAATACGAATTTTTCTTAATGAATCTGTAAAGTCGTTAACATACGATGGGCAGAGGCGGGTCAAAACTTAAGACTCTCAAAAGTGTTGTACGGTACAGTGGAACTACTCAGATAGATACTTCGGAAGCAGAGATAACTAATGAAAGCGTAACTTGTGACACCAAGAAATCTGCTGAAAGCGGGACTGGATTAAGTGCCATCTGCCCTAATTCTAGGAATAACTGACGCGATAATAATGACAGTGCAATCAACTGTCAGACTTCATGAATTCATGCGGTGCTAACCAGGAAATGTTTTACTAGCGTAGCGGCAACAAATATAGCTACCCTATAACTGGTTATCTATCAACTGAAAGTTTTCATGAAAGAAAAACCAACCATTTGCCTGTCTACGTTTTAGCAGTGCCGCTGTACCGCTAAATGCAACTCTGGAAGTATTATATGACTCCCCTCTGTGTTTACGACGTATTGTACCAGTCGTCCTAGTACTAAAAAACCCCTCCATGCGTTGGAGAAACAAATGAACTATCTAGTACTCAAGTACCGCAAATGCTGCGGTACTCCGGCATTCAAACACCCAAAAAACGAGCAAGTGAGGAAGGCGAAATAAAAAAC
>LQNS02000140.1:4926863-4947947 GCA_001587735.2 Parhyale hawaiensis
TAAAGAACGATAAGTGTACAAAGTGACCGCCCCCACACTAAAGAACGATAAGTGTACAAAGTGACCGCCCCCACACTAAAGAACGATAAGTGTACAAAGTGACCGCCCCCACACTAAAGAACAATAAGTGTACAAAGTGACTGCTCCACACTAAAGAACAATTAGTGTACAAAGTGACCGCCCCCACACTAAAGAACAATAAGTGTACAAAAGTCATACCAAAAAACTGGAAGAGGGCCATCAACGGTCGCTCTATGGAAGGGGGAGAATGTGAGCTGTAACAGTTATATGTACCTATTAGAACTGGAGTGGGGCCGCCGACAGCCTACGAACATACATGTGGGAGAAAAAAATCATATATAAAATATAAACCAAAGACTTGCAAGACTCACAGCGTGGAGAGTTCGGAGAGCTCGGCAAAGGTTTTGTTGGAGAGAATTGTGATCTGGTTGTTGCTGAGGTCGCTGCAAACGGGAAATTTCTATTAAATAATATACATGGAGCGGTAGTACATGAGTTACTAGAATATATTAATGGAATTATTGCAGTGCGGTAATACCAAAAAAGTAAATACTATTCATACTAAGGAGAGACAGATATATCAAACTTAAAAAAGAAACGAGGAGGAAAAAATTATTAGCCCAAGTGGCCTCTACAGCACATTAGTTGCAGCCGTATCGACGAAAATACTTTTACTCATGAACCAAGGACTACTTAAAAGTTTTGAATAGTCTTGTCATGAATGTACTGGATCTATCGAGGTTTCAATGTCGACTGTTGAATTTACAAGTAATATCAACTACATAAATTACGAAATATGTTACTTTATGAGTTCGAAAAAGTAATGTGATACAAAATGCATTAAATTATACAGTATTTGTTTACGACAGCAGCATGCAGTACATGCGAGGTTACGGCACAGAAACGAGGCTAACGAAACTCCCGCATTGCACGTCTGTCCCATACTGCATATCTGTTCTATACTTTACCTTTTTAATTTATTGTTTTAAACCACAAAGGTGGACGAATGCCGCCGGGAGTTGACGGGACAGGAAACTTTAACATGTCCCAGAGGTCGTATGTATTTGAATTAGATTGTTTTAGTCTTTAGCACTTGGATTAATCATCATGAATTTCGTGATTTATAAACAAGCGCTGCACTAAAGTTTACGGCAATGACACAGACTTAGAAAAGTAATCTGTAGCAGTGACTCAAGCGAGTCACGGCTTGTGAATGAACCATAGCAGTATGCAGCATATTGGCAAACAAACGAAAGTGCACAGATTTTTGCATGCTATTACCAAAGTAAAAGTTAAAAAAAACTGAAGCATTTAAGACGATCATTTGCTGCAACTGTGAAAATTTGAAAGCATAATTTAGCACAGAGATATAAGAGCGCTTGATAAAAATCCCGTACTGTATATGACATATTCGTAACACGTGGCAAGCGCACTAACTCATGTATTTTGTACTTGCAAGCAAATACAAGGTCACTCAATCCAAACGACAAGACAGTTTATTCAAGCATTTGTTTGTGACAAAACTTCAATCCTCTCCACAAAAAAATATTTACTAGCAAACGCTAAAGCACTTCATATCCAATTGATGTTAGCACGCGTCACACAGCGGCATTTGTGCAAGCAAATGCACGCGAACTTCATGTCAACATATTCATACGCACGTAGCCTACAAGCAAAGATAAGCTCACTACACGTAAACAAGCATTCCTGTCAACACTCTACTCGATCCCAACACGATTGCACCCCTTGGCAGTAATAAGCGCCGCCGCCATACACAGAAGAAGAAGAAGCAGCAGCAAGCCCAAGTGAAGCAAGTTCTGAGTGCAGCCCCTGCAAGCTCGACATGCACGCAAGATATTCCCCAGAGAATCAGTCAATTGACTCACAGCCTCTTGAGAGCCTTGAGATGGCGGATCCTCTCAGGGTCGATGGCTTTGATCTCGTTCACGTCCAGATACCTGCCGGCAAAACATTGGCTATACTGCGGGGCACGGCCGAGCTCGCCTCCTTGACATACATGATGTTGGGTGGCGAGGCGAGGGTGTCATTGGAATATACAAAGAAACACGACCGGGAATGGAAATAATGCAAATGTCCGTGACACGTTGTCTTGGGTGAAGGCTGGGGTGTCATTGGATCATACAGAGAAAAAACATGACCGACAGTGGAAATGGAATGCAAATGTCCTTGACACATGATGTCTGTGATGGTTTAAGGTGTCAATGGCAATACAGCCAGGGCGAATAGTAAAGCGAGGAAAAACGAAATAAAAAATAATAAATTACATAGAATGGCAAAGGAAACAGATGACACTAGGAGCGGAATACGTCATCAAAACATAGAGTTAAGACGATAGAAGAGTTAGACAACGGAGTTATAGCGTGAAAATAGAGAGCATAATTCGGAGTAAAATGAGGACGTCAGGCGAAGAGGAGAGCTGATAAATACGCATGGGGGAGAAAACTGTAAAGTAATCCAAGTAAGTTTGGGAAAGTTAACCAACGGAGATTATCACCGTGGACGAGGATTCGTAAGCAAGGCGTGAAAATCTAGACTAAAAGTACAGGTAATGTTAATACGAACGAGAGTAATGGAAACAAAACAAATGAAATATAAAAAGTCATTTAAAAATTTATCTATGAAGTGACGTTGTATGGATGGGACATAGACAAGTGGAAGTTAAAATAGAAATGACAGCGGAACAGAAATAGCTTTCACGTTCAGCAGCTGCTTTAAGTACAAGTGAAGAATCCGATAACATAAGAGCAAATGTTCAAAGAATACCAATATAAAACCAGAGGACTCAGATCAAGAGTTAACTCGTGTAAACGAATAATGCCCATTTTTCAGGACGGTATGCAAATGGAACGGTTCTAACGAAGCAGTAAAATTCACTTCATGCGTTAATGGCGCACCAAATAACGAGCACGTCGACGAGACACAAGATGTCCTGATTGGTGACTATGGAAAGTACCCGAGCAAATATAATTAGAGTAGTCTGAGAGCGCATACAATACAATGTTAACGAATAATTCAAATTGGTCTTGAAACAAGGATTTCCTTTTGATCATCACCAACGTTGGGTCATTTGTTCCTCGTAACATCTATAGCAGTTCCTGTGAATTTCTTGAAGATCCGTCAGTAATATTTTGAGTTTTGTTCCGGAAAACAAAATTAAAAACACAGAAACACACATCCGAATGAATTAATTATCACCAAACTTTAGTAATTTGTGCCTCTTAACCATCTTAACAGTTGCTGCAAATTTTATAATGATCGGTTCATAACTTTTTGAGTTCTACTGCTAACAGTAAAACAAACATACAGTTAGACAAAAAGACAAACAAACAGAGTTACACATCATTACTGGTCATTTGCTCTTCGTAACATTCCTAACATTTCTCGTGAATTTCATGGAAACCCGTTTAAAACTTTTTATGTTACATTGCCAAGAAAAAAACAGACAGACAAACAAACAGTTGAGCGGATTTTCATCAAAGGAAAATCATCAGTTCCTTCTAACATACCTAACAATCCCTTCAAGTATCGTAAAGATTCGCCAATAACTTTTTAAGATGATAGATAGACTCCAACAAAACGTAGTCTCTTGGTGGAGGTCAATATGGCGGAAAACTATGGAAAAAATATAACTTTTCACAGAAGAGCAAATAAAATCAATCGATAAATTTTAAAAACTATTAGGTAACTGTTAACTATTAGGTAATTATCAGAAGAAAACTCTATGATATACGATGGAAACGGACTACAGTGGCGAGGAAAAGGAAACACACCGTTATTTAACACGTTGTTTAAGCCTCCCTGGAGATTGCTTTAGGGAGTTTGAAGAGAGGAAAAGAAAGTGAAAGGTCAATAGAAAAGTGGAACCCGTGCACGAGGGTGTTACCACACAGGATGAACGCGCATGGAAACAGCAAGTCGAGATAGAAGAGGAAGAGGAGGAAAATATCATCCGTAGGAGGATGAAAATGAAAAAAAAGCAATGTGGGCACGAACAACAGACGTCCCGAAGGCCTGGCTAAGGCTGAGGTATCCTATGGGGACCATGTGAGGAAGCTACTCTCCATAGCATAGGACAGGCGAACCTGAAAAACTGTAAACACGAAGCACCTGGGATGCTAGAGTAAGGCAATGAACAAAAGATACGATAAACTAAACAAGGAACAAGTGGATACAAAGGCAAACAAGAACAAAAAACGCAGTGTCCACAATAAAGACTGAGTCAAAGATGTCGAAAAACAACAAAGGGAAAAAGGCAAAGTGGAACACGAAGGAAGTCGAGACAAAAGTGGAGGGCGGACGAGAATAACAGCGAAGGAAGCTACAAAAATGAAGATGAAATTTAAAGACCAAAGGAGGGAAGAGGCAAGGAAGAGGGCAGCGGGAATGAAATATCCTGGGGAGATAAAAGGCTCAGAAGCAAGATTTGCTGCAAACATCAGTAAAAATACGCGTAAATACAAGTGTCGTCATCGATGCAAGTAAAGATGAAAATGATGCCGGTATATAGAGCACAGTTTGGTGGTCACTTGCTCGTTTCGTCCGTCTGTCTGTTCCCAGTTTCAAGGGTGACACGGATGCTGGATTTTACTTCCCTCCCGCAACCAAGTTTCCTTTTCTCTGAGCAAAATTAAGTAAATCAGCTAAAAAAAGGGGAAGATCTGTTTTCAGAGCAGAACCACAAAGAAGTAATTAGTAATTAGTAGTAATTAGTAATAGTAATTAGTAATAGTAATTAGTAATAGTAATTAGTAATAGTAATTAGTAATTTGCGTCAATTGACGATGGCGCGAGCCCGTAGTAAAGTATGAAGCAAGAACCACAAAAAAGGAGTGATGTACCTGTGCGGAGATTATTGAAACATCCTGGGGAAGCTGATACAAATTGACTCTGAACTATTAATTGGAAAAATTTACCCCAATTGCAAAAAGAAACTAGAGCACTCTGAGAGTGCATACCTCCGTCAAGCAAGGCAGCAGTAACGAAAAATTCAAAGCGGCTCTGAAACCAGGATTTTCTTTGTATCAACACCAAAATCTGATCACTTGTGCCTTTTGATAATATTAAGAGTGTCCGTAATTTACTTGAAAATCCGTTCGTAACTTTTTGAGTTATGCTGCTAGCAAACATTTTAACAAACATAGGTCAAACACACAAACGGACAAATCAATAATCACCAAAATTTAACCAATTATGTCTTTTAACATGACTAACAATTCCTGAAATATTCGTAAAGATCCATCCATAATTTTTGAGTTATTGCGCTAACAAACATTTTAACAAGCATTAGTCAATCACATAAATGGACTTACTGATCATCACCAAAATTTAATCAATTATGTCTTTTAACATTACTAACAATTCCTGAAAATTTCATAAAGATCCATCATGATTTCTTGAGTTATTGCGCTAACAAACATAAAATCAAACACAGCGACGAACAAACAGATCATCACAAAAAAATTGATCATTTACTCTCTGTAATAAACCCAACAACTCATGTAAATTTCATGAAAATCCGTCCGTTACTTTTTAAGTTCGAGCACTAAAAAAATAGGCAGACAGACAAACAAACATACGGATGGACAGATCTTCACCAAAAGTTAATCATCTGTACCTCCTAACATACCTAACAATCCCTGTAAATTTTGTCAAAATCTGTCCATAACTTTTTGAGTTATCTTGACGACAGACAGAATGACAGACAGAGAGACAAAGCCGACGAAAACATAACCTCCGGGGAGGAGGTAATAATAATTACGAAAACGAATGATACAACGTTTAGAATTTCCTCTGTTTTATAGCTGAAAGCAACTTCAATACGGCAGTAATTTAACAAGGACGGCGCCGTAAAAACGAAATATGGCAGAAAACTAAAACTGCATGGGTAACGCACGGTGATTTCTAAGCCAGTGAACAGGTGGATATTAGAACTGTTGCAGCGCATCCAGAAGCCACAGTAATATTGGAGCTTAACCCTATCTTGTCCATTCTGCGTCATATTGCTGCAAGGGTTCTTCGTACTATCGTATTCCAACAGAAGATAAAGCCTTGGCAATGAAGTAGCAGAGGTACAGTAAGATAAGGTTTACTTTCCTTTGACTACAGGAAACCATAGTATCTTGGGGCTCCAAAGAATGATCAGGGCATAGGCCAAGTCCCAATGAAGGTACGCAGTGGCACGGTCATTAATAATTAGAGTTGCCGAGTCACAGTTGGAGAATTTCGGGCACAATGTCAGACAGCTTGTCTGCAGAGAGGGAAGAACATTGTAGTAATATACAGTCTATAATAAATTAAGGACTCGAAGACGTGAGAAGTTGGGGGAGGTTTTGGGCGCATGGAGTCGGACTTGGGACCTGTCGGTCCCAGGAATAGAAGTCGGTTGGACCTTGGACCGTCCAGCTTCACTATCCTGCTTATTATACAACCAAGGTCACATACGAACAATACGACTGATCTTAGTGTTGCTACTCTGTATTTTCTCAATCTAAGTCTCCAATGCCACAGAGTTCTTTGCGATCCAAAGAAAGGAAGAAAGAATTAACACGTAGTACGTCGAGCAAACCAAGAACCCAGGAATGGGATGGCCGCCTAATGGAGGAATAGAGGCGGACGCAAAAACTGGGTGAGAAATGGACTCCCTTCACTACAGACACAGAGAGACACCTTTACGGCTCACAACGGTTCGGATATACGCCAAATATTACACCAGATGTTGACAACGGTAGTCATGAACTGAAAAAAACTTTTTGTATTGATGCACAGCTCGGCGGTGTCGTATGGAGTGTACGTCTTCTCAGTTGATAACAGTTACTGTGCTATTGCACTGCAAATAGCAAGAGATACAAGCAGGGTTGGCAAAAACCATGTGTTTTGTGTTTAAACCAAAAGCCATATTTTTTTCGGTTATAATTAAAAGCCCTAGTTTTTTTGGGTAAAACCAAAAAAACCCATCGTTTTTTGGTTTATTTCTTTTTTTTTAATATTTTGCTGTTTTTCTCTAGTTCTAGGAATTTTATCCAACATTTAAATGGTTTTCTGCCCTGTAAACATGTAGTTAGCAAATCATCAACAATCTTAGTCACTTCATTTCAGCTTCCTATTGTAGAAGAATGACTCAAAGAAGAGGGGTTAAGAAAAAGCAGTTAGCAGAGTACCTGTATTTGCTATGGCTACATTTAATATCCAAACTGCAGAGACGCCATGATTTATAATTATTGCAATGTAAAATCTTCTGAAAAACTTGAAACACTTCAAATTACAAACACAACTTGACAGAATTAGCTAGCTACAAGCTAATTAAAAACATAGTGATGAACTGAAGAATGTGAAATAGCTATAATATCTTTTGGAAAACACTTAAACACTTCAAAATAAAAATAAAATTCGATAGAAATGGCTAGCTACTAGCTAATTGAAAAAAGTATTGAACTAGAGTACTCTGCGAGCGCATACCTCCGCCAAGCGACGCAATGGTAGTAAAATATTCAAATTGGCTCTGAAATCATAATTTTCTTTGTATGAACTCCAAAATCTAATCATTTGTGTCTTTTGATAGTAATAACAGCTTGTGCAATTTTCTTGAAGATCCGTTCATAACTTTTTCAGTTATACTGCTAACAAACGTTATGACAAACATGAGTCAAACATACAAACGAACCAACCGATCTGCACCAAAATTTAATCATTTATGTCTTCCAACATTACTAACAACCTCTATGAATTTCATAAAGATCCATTCATTATTTTTTGAGTTATTATGCTAACAAGCATAAAATTAAAAACAGTGACAAACGAACGAACAAACGGATCATTACCAAAATTTGGTCATTTACTCTTTGTTATATAGCTAACAATTCATGTCAATTTCATAAAAATCCATCAATAACTTTTTGAGTTATGGCATAGAGAAAAATGAGGCAGACAAACAAACAAACGGATGGACATATCTTCACCATAAGTTAATCATCTGTTCCTCCTAACATACCAAACAATCCCTGAAAATTTCGTTTAAATCGGTGCATAACTTTTTGAGTTATCTTGCTGACAGACAGACAAACACGACGAAAACATAACCTCCTTGGCGGAGGTAACTAAAGAAAATGAAATGGTTATATGGCTACATCGTTCTCAGGAGCTCACTAGCTATCTAATAGCAACTTTAACTACTACTTGTAATTTTCAGTAGCTGCAGGCATACTAGAATAGAATTAGAAAGGCATCTCTGAAATGAAATAACACAAAATTCAATAGGTTAGACGTTATAAGCAATACGTAACCCTAACTGTCCTAACAGTCAAACGGATTCCTAAACAGAAACATATTAACTCATCTTTTTAGTTGTGTAACTGAAATTTAATAATTTCTATAATTTCCAGAAGTAGAACAATTTATTTTGCAAAATTTATGAATAAAAACCAAACAAATCGAATGATAACCAAATAAACAAAACAATTTTTTTTTTTTTGGTTTAAACCATGGTTTTTTCATTTAGTTTAAACCAGCCAACCCTGGATAGAAGCTTTTTAATTTGATAATAGCAATATTAAACTGAGAACATGCCTGGATCTACACCTTATTTCGATAACTGTAACTATTAATCTGGTTACAGCCAAGGCTCTAAGCCTTCTAAATTGGACGACTTGAGTAATAAATTCATTATAATTTAGTGAACTCGAGCGCACATCCCAACTGGGGAATTCCCATGCGCTGATGATCCACGTTGCAAATCAATACCAGCTTGGCCCCACAAAACAGAATGGCTGCAGTCAACCGCAGATTATCTGATTTAAGGCATCCAAAGGCGAAGGTTCATTGTGACAACTGCTACCTCCTAACGAGACGGTCTCTATTGCTAGGGACCGTAGGTTAGCGCCCTCTCAGTGGACTTTGAATGTCAGAAGCGCTGGTGGTGGCATCTTGAGCATCAAAGACTCACGTTTGTGGCGAGGACGTGGACCTAAGACATGAGGATGCAAGGACAACTCTATCCAATCAGCAGGGTAAGGGATCTAAGCCTTATACCGTGAAAACTAGAGCATCAAATTGGATATAATTTTTGATAACATCTACAATGTACTGGCATCACAACATATGAAAACTCCCTAGTTTTTCAAAGTTTTAATGAACTGTAAATAATTATAAAAAGACTCACAGTTCAGCGGCACAGCAAGGAAAATAAAATACCAAAAGCCTCCACTTTCGACAACAGTGTTTATGAAATAAAATAATTCTATAAGGACTTACAGTTCCGGGTCATACTGTGGAATATCAGCCTCCCCAATCAACAGCATTAATCATGAATAGAAAATAATTTCGTAAGGACTTGCAACTTAATGGTATCGTAAGGAATACATGCCTCTGTATTCGACAACAGTTACTATGAACTAAAATAATATTGCCAGGACTTACAGCTCGGTGGTATCGTAAGGAATGCCCCGCGGTATGGCGGAGAGCGCAGCTCTGCTGCAGCGCACGATGCCGCTCTCACACTGGCACTCGGGCGGACAGTACCTCACCGAGTCGCCCTCGCAATCACTGGCCGAGGTCGCTGTAACATAACGCCAAGCATGAGTCACACTATCGCTGACAGTACTCATAAGTCCCGGTACACATAAAGAAATTTCTGCAACGCTAAGTTTATTTCTACCTTTTCAAAGGTAAATCTTAGTCGACTTCGGACTAAATTTACCTTTTTAAAGCTTAACATAAATCTACCGTTCTAGAAATTTATCTGCTCGTAAGGACATACTGGTCACTAAATTAGCTGAGATCGTGTCAGGCCATTCACAAACCAAGTTCGCGACTTAAAACGGTCTTAACTTCACACCTCAGCCACAGTACTCGTCTCTCTCCCACACCATCGGTGGCATCGAGACCAAACCTAACGCAATGTTAAGTCACTTACAAATTCACAAGCAAGACTCACAGAAACAGAAACCTCCTATTTCCTCCCGCCCCGTCAGCACCGAAACTCATCCCACAAAAGAACACAAAGCAGTCAGAGCAAAGCTAAGACAATGTGAGGCTATTCACGAGCCTGCAGGCAAAGCGTGTTGACCCTCACTGAGCATCGTCCCCATTCCACACCCTCTGTCAAAGACCGCAGCTAATGGCACCGACTTCCCCTCAAAAGTTTCATGTCGCACAAACAATTAAGTGAGGGCCCCGGGCGCCTGCTGAGCGTTGGTGGCACAAGGAAGGGAGGTCGCCGTAGCTCACTGCTACCGCTGCTGCTGCAATGGTGGTGGTGGTCACTTGACGAAGAGGCTGAGCCGAAGCTATCCTAATAGTGTACTGAACCTTCGGTTTACGATATTATTCCGTACCTAAACTGCAGTCGCAAATGGCATCAACTCCTTAGAGCTTTCGTGCAAGAATTTGAAACAGTCTTCGCAAAGAAGCACTATTTTTAGCGTCCAGAAAACGTGTACAGTAGTCACCAAAGTTTAACGGCTATGCGGTATCTACTCTTTTGATGATGTTACAAATAGGTAGTACTAGTGCCACGAATATTGCTCCATATTTATAGCATGGGAACACAGTTGACTCAGATTCGTTCGAAACGCGTTTCTAAATGGCTGCGTCATTTATGACGTGCTGTAACCCGATACCTCATACGTAAACAGAGTCAAAAGATTTTCGATAAATTCATAAGCGCACTAATTGTATTGCACGGCAGGATGTCATCGTACAACCGGAGCAAGAAAAGATAATGGCTACTTGTCGTCTGCGTAACAATGTTATTCGCGTGTGAAACTTTCGCTGTTCCAAATACGAAACTGAGCTTGTGTGGACGCGGTGGCTGCGGCGGGTCCGTAGCTACAATATGCGACCCCGCAACTCTCGGTGCCGGGTGAGTGCCTCTATAGAGGAAGCGAATATATCACTGCTCTCAATACCGACAGTACTTATTGCAGCATTTTTTTCATTCACCTAATTCAATTCTAACTACACACAATGGGACGTACAAATCTAACCAAGTAGAAAAGTCTCTTGCTATTGCTCCATTACACTAGGGCCTTCAAGTCATCCGTGCTATCACAAAGCAGAAGGTGTCTAGACACGTCATTTGTCGTGTTCGGAGCCCGGCGGTAACTCAGGGCTGATGTTTTGTGCAAGTTACACTTAAAGAGATTAGCTTATTTCGCACGAACTTTCCCAATCAATGTCACTTTTTATCCAAACTTAAGCATAGCTCCTATTATGAAAATCCTTTCATCTTGGACGAGCTCGAAAGATACAGGCTTAACATATTGCTTGGTGTGTTTTCTCACGCAAACAATCTCCCGTTATCGTACATCTGGTAGGTAGCATGAATTTTTAGTCTGCTACGATTAATTAGCATATTTTGTGTCTAAACATACTGAAATATTAATCATACAAACAAAACATTTCAGTCGCGCTTGAAACCCATTGTTAAAAATAATATCTCACCAAGTGTCAACTAAACACAACACATGTGTGATGTTTCGAACACTGCTGTTCTAAAGAGACACCGCATCTTTGCTCACCCGACCCAGTGTGACAAGCAATGTAGAATACCTAGTATAAGAAACATGCGAGCATCGCATTAACCCGTCTACGTAAACTATTTAGCTCTAGGACATAATGAAGGTCACTGTTATTATGAGAGATGAAGGCTTGCTTTACGCTAATGCGTTAGCATTGTATTATTTAAAAATATTCTGTACTAAACTAAATTCATTTTAATAAAAGTGCGTATGATTCAGACGCCCTGCATTTATCACATGTACGTTCAAAAAACACGTTAATTTCTCTTAGAACAATTAATGCTCTACTGAGGCAACAAAGCAGCAGAACTAACCAGGACACTGAAGGTCCGAAGGCCTGGGCAGGGCAGAGTCCCGCAGGTCGGGAGGCAGGCGACACACAGGCGCAGGAGCCACAGGCGGGTGCGCTGAGAGCCAGTCAGGTAGCCAGGTCGACCTGCAGTCGCACGTGATGGGGTTGTTGCTCAGCTCCCTGCGACAGGTGCAAAGAGTCAGTCAAAACCTTCTCATTAACCCTATACGCCAACACCTTCAGTCAAAACCTTCTCATTAACCCTATACGCCAACACCTTCAATAGAAACCTTTTCTCATTAACACTACTAGGACAGGCGCACTGCATAAACGAAGCTTAACACAATGTTGTTACGAAAAAGTGACGTTATATTAGGTTCTTTTGCGGCTAAAAATTTAAAATACAGGGTTTAGAAGTCGGAGTCGTCAGGAGTAGGAAGAGATTTATGGGTACATGGGGTTAGAGTCGCAGCCCTGCTGGTCCAAACAGAGTTGATACAAAATTGGTTTAGTTTTCGCTAGACGGTTTATTTTTGCTAAGGCATCGGAAGTCCGAAACCAAGAGTGTTACGAGTCGAAATCGGTGACTCGCTCATCCCAAGAATCGGGGTCCGACTTCTACGATCTAATTTGATATAATAAAATTTAATTTCGGCAGAGGAAGAAGAGCAAGAAACGATCCAGTCATTAACTAAATCTACAGAAACTGACTAGATTAGATTAGGCGGCAGCAGACACGCCCCGGCCCTCTATGAGCTATTGTCACTATGCCAGTCGGATATAGAGGACTAAGGAAAAAAAAGAAAAGGGGGGGGCGAAGAATCTCAGCCAGTAGTAGTATATACACCAATGATGACCGGCGTTTTACAAATATCTTGCCCAATTAGCACCTAAAGCAAAACTGGAATGGCCACCGGAACGGTCACGCCAGTGAAAGTCATGCCAGTCTTAGTGTTCGCTTGCCAGCAGGTCACACAAAAGGTGCTGAAAGCGGATCTGCACCAAGAGGTGCTGGTGAGAAGAAACCCGCGGTTTCCATGCGCTCGATTAGAAAAAATAATAATCGGCAAGACTCAGTCGGAGATGAAAAAGAGAAGTTAAGCCACTGGATTCTACTGCAGCAATTGTAAAACTTACACAGTCAATATTATTATTAATATTAACTTCATGTTTTACTACCGCACCCACAACAAAGTTTGGTGCAAGCAGTGAGGCTCGGTGCGGCCGCTGTGGGGTGTAACACACCACGGACGACCAAGTGTTTAATGACACATTATTTGTCTCGAGTCGGCCACGCGCTAATACTGGCAGGGAAACAAGGCGCAAAGAATAGAAAAAGACACTCGAGTGGAGGGCCCCTTTTGCGGCCTTCCACGCGAAAGAGAGTAGAGGTGGCCCACGAACTACGTCGGCTATCTTGATCGACAGCCCACTTCGCGGAACAGAAAGGCAAATATAGAGAACCTACCTAACCTAACACGCTGAGTTTCTCAGCAGGAACTGCGGCCAGCTGCAACAACCCCTGCATGGAAAGCACTCGGGACAGCCCTTGTGTTCGTGAGGCCCAAATATATTATGACAAGGAAAGGGCCCGTCAGGATATACCCCTGAGGACACACAGTCAAAAAGATTGAATTAACTATGGCAGCAGTGTAATATCAGGCAGTGCAAAAGTTTCTGCCGATTTAAAAGTTTATATTGAGAAAAACCTGCGTGTATTTGAAAAAAATTATTCATATTAATAACGTTCTTTTCTCTCTATAACTTGATTTCATCTGTAAACGAGCTGAAAAATGCCTAGCTTTTAAATTTTGGGGGTTTTTGATCAGCAATATGATTCAAACTCATTTGCAAACTCTTCCCGTGATGTCATCCCACGGCCATTTAAATGGTTCTGTAATCCTCGAAGTAAGTGATAATTCCAGGGAGCTAAGTCAGGAGAATACGCTGGAGGGGCAAAACTTTCCAACCAAATTCTCCTACGAGAGCTATAATCAGTAGCCCTGTGTGTGGGCGTGCATTTTCAAGATGCAAGAAGACTCCCTTTCTGCTGACTCAAGAAGGTCTCTTTTGGATCAAAGCAGCTTTCAAACGATGAAGTCGATCACTATAGATTAGCAATATTGGTTTGCGTGTTGTCAACAAGTTCGTAGTAGATAGTCCCTTCAATACCCCACCATATGCTCAACATTATCTTTTTAGAATGTAGTCTTGCTCTACGTTGTTGAACTGGTCTTTCTCCTCGATTCAAACACGATCGCCGGCGTTTAATGTTATAGTAGACAATCCACTTCTCTTCACATTTGACTAGCCTACCAAAAAATGGTGTGGTGAAAGCGAAGAATAAGCATTATGTAAATTTAAATGATTCATAATTTGTCAAATATAAATCGGCAAAAGTTTGGCAACGACCTAATAGTATTGAGGATATACCACAGAACCGTCTGCAAGACTTATGTCGACGATTACCTTACGAACAAATGGCAAAAGTAACAGTAGTAATGACAGCGATGGACGTAGTGGTAACAGATAGTTGTGTTGATGACCAATAAGCGTAGCTACGGTAATATACTGCACAGAATTTGTCAAGTCGTTAAAAGTATCCCAGGGAGGTGGTTGGGTTACCAATAACAGCCACGACGCAGTCAAGTAGGCCCCGTTCCCGGAGGTAACCTGCATTGTCGTCCCTTTTTCTCCCTCTTTTGGGAAGAAGCCGAAGTGCACGTGCAATACAGGCACAAACTTCGTTAGAAGCCCATTTACAATCCTCTTTGTACTGCGTGCGCTCGGATAGCTCCCTCAACATTCTTTCAGGCTCTAGCCACGCTAGCATGAACAGGACGGGACACAAGCGATGCAAGGATAAGCTATTGCGTATCAAGCAGGGCGACTAAAAATGGACAATGCAATGAAGCTGAAAATCACGCCTTATTTGCAACTCAGAAAACTAGCAGGAAACGAGCAGATGAACATTACCGAGCAAGACTCCAGATCTGGGTCAACAAATATAATTTACAGGGACACGGAAAAACAGAGATCCAGCAAGTGATCAGTTCCTCATAACAATTACGTTGAAAGCTGCAGCCTCCCTGTGTACGACAGTGGTAAGAAAGAAGAAAATTACGCGCAGATGTAACATCGAGGGTTTTCACCACGGAAACTCTATCAATATTTGGACAATTTCAAACCCCATATATTTACAATAAGTCCGGGGAATTCCCGGGAAATATAGTTTTTCAAAATTAGTGCAGAAATTCGCTCTGACATTGCAGTAGCTGGCAATGTAGCCGAGCAAGCACATTAGCCAGTCATGGGGAGAGGAGTTAAGAATACAAGGTTACGTTTTAGCAGAAAACCGTCATATGGTATTAGGTATTATAAGAAGATTTAAGCCTCCCTAAATAAGTACTAAGCTCTTCTAAGAGAGGAAAAGGAAGCGACATATAGTATGTCGACAGAAAAACGGGGAACCCATGCACGAAAGTGTTCCCACACAGGGTCAACGCGCATGGGAACAGCAAGTCGGGAAAGAAGAGGAAGAACAGACAACAGTAAGATCAGTAGGAGTATGAAAAACCGTCATATGTCACATTTTCTTGTGTGTTCTAACTCGATAACTTCTTCGATTCAGTTACCTGGTGATTAGATTAGTGGGTACTGAGATCAGTGTATTTTAATCAAAGATTTATCATGCTTGCACTGCATCTTATTATCTCCCATAATGTTAATACACAATAGCTGCCGATATCTTTTTTTACTTTAAGATTATTGCTCCAGTTGGTAAAGAACGCACCAATGCTTCCAAATAGAATGACTCAGCGTCGGTGTAGCAAGTGGTACAGCAGATAACACGGTGAAGGTATATGATTATATATACTGTATAAATTATAAAAATTTGCAGCAGCACGTTTACTTGCAAACTCAGGGATCGACAATCGCTATGTAGCTACTATGACACATCGATGACCTTCAAATGAAGTACAGGTGGTGTTATGGACACCACTCGATGCGCATAAAGGCCTAAGGGCTAAACTTTGTGACCAGCGGGAGGGCTAGCTGCGAGTTATTTCTACGGTGCATTTACCGTTGGAAGTTAAATTTTTGAACACATTTATAAAAGGGTCACCGAACAGGAGAAAAACATTTGTTTCTTTAGTTTCAAGTACAATATTCTATTACTATGAGATAAGTTTTTTTTTGTGTATGGTAGATTTTGCGTATATACAAAGTTAAATGTAAGCATTAAATATTGACTAATTTAATAGTTTGACTCTGAAGAGGCGATTGTAGAATGATGGACTGTTATTAACAAGAACTTTTACTGAGAACAAAAGAGGTAAAATATGCATCTTCTAGCACGCGAGACTTCCAACCTTAGAATTGCCTCCGAATGTCGTTTGATTTGCTTTATACTTCATAATTCGATTACACAAGTAAAGTGTTGCAGGATAGAAGACTGTTCGATATCTCTACGTTTTAGGGAGCTGTAACACGAATACTGAAGAACTGAGCAGTGTATGTCTGTCATAGGTATTTATTGTTACCATGGGTCGCCATGAATGCTTCAAGTAGATACATAATGCATATTTTTCAAGAGACAAAATATAAACTGCTGTTACGTCGATAATGCATTAGTACCAAAGGGAGCATGACATTCATGCCTGCACTAGTGTCAGCAGAAAACAGTTTCCTTTGTAAAGTGCAAAATAACGAACTTCAAAAACTTTTCCCGGGATCCTGGGTATTCTCAGAATTTTTCTATCAAAATCCCGGGATTACGGAGTCTCCATCTAATACCGGGATTGAAAACCCTGGTGACCTCAACAATTATTTTCATATTTTCACCAAAAGAACATTTTATCAAGAACAGCCAACGAAATACAGGCACACAACATTACTGAACCTGGAATCAAGTCCTAATACGGCTAAAATTGTCATCGTTCATATTCCTTAAATCAAATATGAATGAATCATACAGATGTGCTACATACAAATCAAATTATCTCCCGTGTGGAAACACCCATATGCATAGGTTCTGAGTTTCCATCGCCATACTGTATGTCCCTTCTTTCTTCAGTCCTCTGTGAGATCGCTTTTGTTGTGGAAACCGAGGCTTATACTACTCAACACAAAACAATAATATAATAAATCCTCAAAGATACTGCGAAACACACGCACAAAGCGTACTTTATCAGGCATTAGAGCAGGCGATTAGGCATATTTTCGACAGAGCAAAAAAGTACCGCAGTCTACGGAAACTGCACCGAATATTTCAGTATCTCCCGCAGAGCCACTTGAAATGCAGAACACGAGCGAAGTCAAAGCAAAGTCCCGAAGAAAAACTACAGAACTTCCCTGTTGTTGCTTAGCTTTCATTGGCTTGGCGAGCGCAAGAAAAGCCGCAGACTTGGAGCGGCTAGGAAGATTATTTTCTTATTTATAGAAAGCAATACAAGTCGGGAACAGAAAGTGCGACGGCATTTCGATTCCCTTCAGATGAACACCACTTTCTGTGGGTCAGGGCAGGGATAAAATGACCGTTTAAAATGCAGGAGCATCGCCATCATCAAATGCAAAATAGCAAAGTCATCCCCGGACTCGAAGAGAGCTGAAAATCTTGAGCAGCGGTGGAGGGAGGCCGAGGAGGCTATGGCCGCAGCTAAGGTTTGGTTGGTTACAAGCCTAACATTTGTAGGCTTCCGACAGCTCGCCGCTCTCAAATTGGGCAGTTAGGCAAAGTTTTGGGCAGGGAAGCGAGTTCAAAAGACGCTCGTTAGCTCTATCTATGCAAATGGAGGCGACTCGGAACGAAAGCATTGTTTATCACAGCTGCACGGTTGGATTTGCAGTTAAGCTTTCTGCCACACATCCAGATGCAAAACTCCTAAGCTTCGGCTGTCTGATTCACAAAATTCAAATGGAGGACGAGATGCTTCAACTGATACGAAGAGGCCCAGAGAATTCAACGGCTTTCTTGGGATTCGGGAGAAGACAACAAACAAGGTGCTCCCATTGTATGGCGCTGCACTCAACCGTGCGACGAAATGGGCACAAGAGGCACGCGTGCGTGTGCCTTAGGAAACAATTTCACTTACAGAAAACTATGAGCTGCATTAGAGGCTTGGCAACAGAGGCGGGGGCTGGTATTACAAAGACCAGAGGTGGATTTGCGGTGAGGGAAAGAAAGGAACGAGGAGAAGGTCGTAGGATTTCAATGAAAAGAAGGAGCTGTCTCGAAGAAAACAAGGACACGTTACGCTTACGGGAACTTCAGAACGGATGCATTCTTGCAAGGCATCATTTTAGTTGGGCAGTTCAGGGGTAACTTGTTTAGAACTTCACTTCTAAGCGTTCGGCTTGCCGCTTTGGAAAAATTTCAGGCTATAATCGCAAACCGATGGGGCTTGAGCCAACCGAAAACACAAACCTATTTTGCTGGGTTGAGGTTCCGCATGAAAACTTCACCAAAACGCTCAGGACTGAGTTTTCAGACAAGCTAAGCTAACAGGATGAAGTATTATTTCGATCCGAGTGGGAGAATCGAACACGTTTTTCTGCTACCCTTCAGTACAGTGGGGCCAGTAAATGCAACTCAAAATCTTATGACCAGCGGACAGCAATAACCTAAAGTTCGTATCAGTGATACATCTCAGGTCATTCTATAATTATAGTCTAATAATAGCACAATACAAACACGTAGAATTATTATACAGCATTATCAATCTTAATACATGTTGAGAGTACTAGCAAAGGATCGAAGATGATAATTCGCTCTAAACTGGTTCAATAACATTTAACGATTTTCTCCTATCTTTTAAGATTATTGAGGGAAGATTTTCTCAGGAAAACAAGATAAACAGCCCATTACTCTAGCAACGGAACCATTACTATAACAACCAAGTCAACACTTCGGCTTGAACAATGGTTACTAGAAAAACCTTAAAGAAACACATCAATGGGGATCACCGTGTGTCACAACATGACAGAGAAACGTGTGCCAGCCGCCTAGTTTTGATGAAAAGCAATTAATGTTAAAAAAGGAAAAACGAAAAGAAAATAATAGAAAGAAATAAACATAGGGGAAATTAATCGATTCACACTAAAGAATGAAGGACGAAAAGAATGATAAAGAGCAAGAAAGAAAAAGAGGAGAAAGAAACAGATCCGGAAGAAATACTTGCAACTGTAAGCATAATAACATCTAGGAAGAGAGTAACGTCGACACTTACAGCCTCTGGAGATTCGAGAGCTTCTCCACTGCTCGCTGCGACACGCAGGATATGTGATTGTCGGAGAGAATTCTGCAATATAAAAAGTACCAAATTAAATTCACGTTACATGGTCTTCCTACCAATATTATAGCTTAATCCGTAAGACATAATTATTGTTTTATACGTAGGTTTACGTCGTCCCAAAATCTTTCCAATTAAAAAAGTACAAGTAAGCGCAAGCATACCAATAGCAACACGAACATATGCACGTAAAAACACCAGCGTTAAGAGCAACGCGCTACGTAGAAAAGCCATAACAAAACAAAAACTGCCAGTAGAGACAGCGAAAATACGCAATTGTAAAGAGGTACCAAGCTAAGCGCTGTAAGTTATACAGTTTTTTCAGCGAGTTCATTAACGATTTCAAACAGGTCTGTAGTAAGTATACGTTCCTGGACAGAGGTACGATATGTGACTTGTGGCTTCAAATTTTATTATTACTATCATAATAAGATAGTTTAAGTCTCCCTAATCTAACACAAATTTGATGTTCTACCATAAGAAAAGGAAGAGAGACACATTAACCTGAACGAAAAAAAAAAAACAACCGATCATTAAAGCATGTACTGCATGTTGATATAGGTCGGTAACATTAAAACTATCAGTCACATGCACTGAAAAATTAGGTCAAGACGTTAACTCCTACAATTAGTATCTAACATCTAATGAACCACAATAAATCGTGACAATTATCTTACACCAGCATTAAATGAAGTATTTCCGGTTACTTTCAAAATATAATAGCGGAGTGCAAGGTTGTGCAGATAAACTGATAAATAATTTTTTACAATTGTGGTAGAAATGCTTAGAGTATAAAATTGCTTTCGCCTGAAGGAAAGTCCAACCGACGAGCTATAGAATGGACTTGGAGAGTAGTAGAAGGATATATGTATTACACTGAAAACTGTGTTGTTCCAAAACAAGCAGGCATTCCCGGGCCGAGACGTGATGTATCTGTTGCTGAAGCGCTCGTGCAGCACCAAACCTGCAAATGTCGAGCAGTACACCACGGCACCTCAGGTACTCCTCCATGCACAAAGACTGTACTGGTTTGGGACAAAGCTTTGCTCAGTGTACGTGCGGACGAATCTAAACAGTCGAACTTGAAGTTTTTGTACAGTGTGGCCGGGAGACGGAGAAGCACCAGCTGCTGATTAGGCTTCAAACTAACCACGAAAAGTCGCAGTTGCATGGCTGACGCATACTCTCATGTCTGAAGTGCTTCTTATTACCACATGTAGATCCAACTAGTCGAATTTGAATACTAAACTGCTCGGAACTAGAATGAAAGTCCAGGCAAGTTAAAGTTACGCTCATTCGAGTAACTATGTATAGTTGTGTGAATTCAACACGCTCATCTAAAAACACACATTAACGACATGGTCGATAGAGTAATACGTGGGTGACGCGACAACGAAAGTCAAGCTTACGCACTAATCGTGAAAAATAGAATTCGATTTACGCACATATTCGTATGTTTGTGGTTACCACAACACATATCTACACACAGAGGAAGGCACCCCTAAGCAAACAAAAAATAATTGTTCAATTCTTAGGATACAGCTCTATATCTACGCAGAGTTCAGTGTGATCGACGCAGATATTGGTTTGGCCCCCCTAATTCCTGAAAATGGCCCTTCAGAGCGGAAGAGCACGGCACATGTAGCATGCCAAATGAATAATTACCTCCGTCTATGAGGTTATCTTTGGCGGGAGTTTGTTTGTAAGTTTGTGTTATCAAGATACTCAAAAAGTTATGGAGCGATGTTACAGAAAATATACAAGGTACTCAAAAAGTTATGGAGCGATGTTACAGGGAATATACAAGAGTTGTTTACACGAACTGATGCCACATGCAACATCCCCTGCGGAAAAGTTACCCAAGAAACCCTGGCCGACGTGCTGCTCTAAAATTAGACTAAAAATAGTCTGATATGGATAAAGTTCGCCGGGATTCCCCCTGAGG
>LQNS02000140.1:4956096-4968650 GCA_001587735.2 Parhyale hawaiensis
ACAGAACACAAGGGTATAGATATTGTGGGAGACATGGCTGCGCACAGAACACAAGGGTATAGATAATGTGGGAGACATCGTTGTGCACAGAACACAACGATATAGATATTGTGGGAGACATGGCTGTGCACAGAACACAAGGGTGTAGATATTGTGGGAGACATGGCTGTGCACAGAACACAAGGGTATTGATATTGTGGGAGACATGGCAGTGCACAGAACACAAGGGTGTAGATATTGTGGGAGACATCGCTGTGCACAGAACACAAGGGTATAGATATTGTGGGAGACATCGTTGTGCACAGAACACAACGATATAGATATTGTGGGAGACATGGCTGTGCACAGAACACAAGGGTGTAGATATTGTGGGAGACATGGCTGTGCACAGAACACAAGGGTATAGATATTGTGGGAGACATCGCTGTGCACAGAACACAAGGGTATAGATATTGTGGGAGACATGGCTGTGCACAGAACACAAGGGTATAGATATTGTGGGAGATATCGTTGTGTCAGAACACGCGGGAATAGCCATTGTGGAAGGTATCACTGTTTTTACTGTGTACAGTACACAGATTACGTTCATATCTGCAACTAGGGTATGGAAAAATACCTCCTTCTAAATTCGAGCAAGATATATAAACAGCAGATGATATCTCACATGAACTTACAATAGACTTAATTCTTGACAGGATGCAAACAGCTATGACGTGCATGAAGGAATCCAATACTAAAACACTACTAGATGCTGGCCGTAAATGTTTGAGATGGAATAGCTACAGAGCTCGTAGCTGATGCGACAATAAAGAATGGATCTCATATTTTGTCAGCCTATGATAGTCAAAGTAATGCAAAGGCAAGCTAAATCATTTCTTAATAACCGCTTTCAACCTCCTACAGTTTGCAACAAAATTATGCGTTCACTCTCCAATATTGGATATCTTCACCAATTTCTCGTAACCTCGAGTTTGTATGGTCCTAAATAATCTTTCCCATGCAAGGCAACGCTGAACTCTTTTGTCTATACCATCGTGCCGTTGACGCGTAAATGACATGGTATATCATTTTTTTACACAATGTTACGTTCTTTAGAATTTTATACAATAGTTGTACGTAAGAATATTCTGGAACGCTCTAAGCCACAAAATAAAATTTTACAACATTAAATGTATTAGACTATTGTGTTTACGACGCTTTTGCCAACGACATGAATAATTTGTCTCTACACGTTTTACAAAATTTACCAGTAATACTCATTCTATATAACTAACTCTCTTGAATATTGAGATTTGCAGTACTTTTCCCGTGCTTATAATACATAAACAAGTTACGACTGTACAAACACTAGGTATTGAGGAACGAGTAAAAATATTTCAATATTGAGGGTGAGCGAATAATGTCGTCGCTGACTGTATACTATGATCATAATATTATGTTATATAATCCAGCTTCTCTTCTGTTATGGAGACAAACACTTACCGCACTGAAGATAATTACAGCTACATTTTCCGCTACATTGTAGACTTTCAAAGTTCTATTGGGTGAATAGGAAGACATTGAGCATTGTTACCTAATTGAGCAATGCACAGCAACTCGACTGGAATCACTCACCGATACAAAAGCTAATACATAAAATACGTATTTTTCGCTCTATACATTGTCTTCATATCCGTGGTAAGAACCAAAGTTTGGCACGCCTCAAAGACCAACTGCGAGCTGAGCTAAACTAGAAAACTCCCCACTACAAAGATGACAACGAATTCGAGACAAATTCCAAAGTTGGGAAAGAACGACTGCGGTGACCACGGCAGCGAGACAAGTCGGCAACGTTGCGCTGCGTACGTGGGACAATTTGGACCGCGGCACAACACAGAATACTTCAGGAATTTCCAACGTTCACGAAGAACAGGGATACCACCTAAGAAAAATAAGTCGAATTGGCCACTGTAGCAGGTTGAATTGTATTGACGGGTCGAACAAACGCATTTTAATAAAGAAGTAAACAAAAACTCGTGAGTGAGAGATTTTGAGGCATATAGTGTACGTTATAGCCTACAGAGAAAAGTAACTGTCCATTGCAGTTACTGATGGAATAATAATAAGAAAATACTATTGAAAGAATGAAACATATAGTGTGAATTACAAAAGAAACGAAAGTTCACAGTAAGTTGTAAAATGGAGTATAGTTTGTGCCTAAGAAAGTTTAAAAATGAAAAACAGATTGAGCACTGTAGTGCATCTATCAGATTCATCATAACTCGTCACAAAACGAGCAGTGTGGGTGGATATTTACATTAGGAATCGAGCAAATATGCATTTTTTTCGTATAATTTTATTTAGGGAACTTATCTTACATGCCATAAAATAAGTGTAATAAATACAGTAGAGTATTGTTCCAAGATGCCGTTCCCATCACAATTCACAATGATTGCAACTTTTAAAATACTTCATTTGGGTTATGCATTAAATTTATTCGAACATATGGACTGTTGCGTGGTGCAGTGAAACAAGATTATAAATTGGTAATAGCTCACGAGAGTCTAAATTTCGGAACGCTTAAGTCCCTTACCGTGCTGATTACGTTGCCGAGGACCCGGCTTCGAGTTGCACAATACTGGACTGACCAGTATTGCACGACACTGAATTGTCCAAAACCTGCTTTAAATCTAAGCAGTAACTGTAGTATTCCAGAGTAGTAAATACTAACTGCACAGTCGAAAATGGCTCTTAACTTTTTGAGTAAATTGAAAGAGGCAACGGCGTATATCAGGGCTACTGACCCGGAGGTGGAGTCGGTAACTTTTGGGGGTCAGGAATTTGAGTCGGAATCGGACTTTGCGCATCCGACTTCGCCACCCTGACGTCTAATTTGAAGCGCAGCTCAAACGCGTCAAGTCACCTGCACAGGAACTTTTGTTCCAAATACGTGCCACGTTTCAGAGTTTAGACTCTGGTGGGCGTCGTGCTTTTCATATACTGCAGCTGAGGCGTCGCTCACAGAGCGCAGCGTCACCAAGTTCAGTGTTGTCTTTTGGGCTCAGCGGCTCCGTCGTGTGTAGTCGACTTGTCAGGTTTTCCGGAGTAGAAACAAAATTCTGAATGGGAAACTGCGGTTGGAATACAGCTCGGGTGAAGTATTTAATTTTGAGCAGGGCTTTAGTGAATGTATTAGGATTGGAGAGCTGGTGCATTCTGACTCTTTAACTACCGTGCAGTAAAACATTACCGTAGCTATCAAATAAAATAAATATCTAGCTTTAGAGTGACGACGAGCATACCAACGCCGTGCAGTGCGAGTGCCCTAAATGCTAGTACCTTACCAAAGCTAGATACTGCAATTGTACTGATAACGGACGTACGGTCATGTTTTGGTATACAGTACATACAAACTCAATCTATCGTTAAACATTAAAAAAACACAAAGTTCCTTACAGGGACTGGAGCTGGGGCGCAGCACGCAGGAGTGGCAGAGGTAGGACCGACAGCCTGTTGTGCGAGATGTCCAGATGCTGCAGCCTGGGCAGGGCCGTCACAGGGGCCCCTACACTGTGCAGCTGGTTGTAGCTCAGATCGCTGTTATAACAAAACAAAGCATATGTCTAGACTGACGAGATTTTAGCTTCTCGTAGGAATACCATTGTGGAGAACACCACACAATCCCAACACGACACAATCCCAACAAAATTTTTGAGAGCCCCATTAACGTCGTTTATGGTTTTGGCAATACCGCAAGAGGCGGCCGAAAACTGTGTTAGTGAAGGCCAAGTGCATGAACTTCCGACGTATTGAACATTTCATAGAAGGGGTTGTTATTCAGATCACTTTAACGTAAAACAAAGAAGCCAAGCATAAAGCAATAAATATCAAGCAATAAATTTCCATTTTACGCGCCACAGCAAATTTTGGGTCTTAGTAGGCATTGCATGTCTTAAAAATCGAGTTAAGACCTCATTTGACAGCAGAGAGTAAACCGTGTGCACTTACTAGCTCATTAACACCCACTGTACTAATTTAAGGACATACCTACTGACAGTGTTACAGCTACTAAAAAATAAAGTTTATTTTTATGACAATGGGTATTGTTCTCCTACAGGAAGGGATCGTAACTTATGTCACCGTTACGAAACTATAAATATCTAGATATAATTCAACAAATTCTAAACAGCATTTATAATTACTAGCAGCTATTGCTTCAGCTCTTCGTATAAAATTTGTTCACACCATGTTAAGAACGCTATTGTAAAAAGATTTCAAAACCACGAAAACTTTCAGTGATTACAAAGTTATGTATTATTTCTTGTAAATACTAAAAAGTATAGCTTTCTTTCGCCTTAACCATTTTTTTTCCTGAGGCTGTGTTGCTTCCCTATAACGTTTTCTTCTCCTACTGTATTTCTATAGGAGAAACAGCCCCTGCAGCGCGGAAAGAATAAGGATAATAGTAAATAGAGCGTCGGTAGTGTGTGCATAATTTAACCTTTTATGGGGAGGTTGAAAAATGCCTTAGTAAGAATAACACTATGGCAGTGACCATATGCGGTCACTCGCTCGGTAAAGGGTCAAGAAGTAGTGCGATTACTGTTCCAGTTCGAACTGACAAAATTCTACTCTCACGCACTAATAAATTTCTAATTTCACGTACGATATTATAATAAAATAATTCTGTGGCGGAATAGGTTCTACGTTCAGTCGTCGAGATGAGAACAAGACAGATTTCATCGCACGACTGTGCCGCATTCTGTTGTATTAGGCGATATTCCACACAAAAGTGCTAAAGCTACGATACAGACAGCATTAAATACACATATAAGTAAAGGGTTAACGAAGTTTTTTATGTGATACGCGAAAGTGGATCCACTTTTTAAAATTATAATTACTTCGAAGTAATAAAACTCTGAGCCAGAATTATAGAAAAGATAGCCATTTTACTGCAACAAATTATAAAAACACGAAGGAAAACAAAATAGACGTCAAATTATAAAATTGGCAACGTCAAATTATCAAATCGGTAAACGTTTCGGGTTTCACCCATCATCAGCACCTCTGTAATGAAAAATCGGAAAATTTTTGTTAGAACGAAGAGCTAAGACATGCAAAAAGGATATCCTAAAAAAAAACTTTGAAAACTCCTATGGACTGACAATGAAAAGAGGATGAGCACTATATTGGTCATTTAAAATTGGTTTCTGTTTAAAAAGATAGAGTGATTCTAGTAATCTTAAGTCTAAACTATTGCACAAAGAAAGCGTTTTGAAATTCTCTAGGCGCACACGGGAGCCACACGCCTCAGCATGCAGGCGCACAGAAGAAAATGGAGGCTGTGTAAGACTATTGCCAGTATGACAGCTTCTTGATGATGGGTGAAACCCGAAACGTTTACCGATTTGATAATTTGACGTTACCAATTTTATAATTTGACGTCTATTTTGTTTTCCTTCGTATTTTTATGATTTGTTGCAGTAAAATGGCTATCTTTTCTATAATTCTGGCTCAGAGTTTTATTATAAGACTGCGTAGTAAAGCAGAATTTTGTATCTTGGATTACTTCGAAGTATAGCAGGATTGGATGCTACAGTTTGGTACAATTTTAATTACAATGGCTGCAGTTACTGACTTACTGGTACCGAGCGTACGATAATACGACGCATCTCATAAGAAAGCCAATTATATAGACCACGAGTTTTGGATACTCATATGAATGAATTGGCAATGGCATTCGGTATTCAGCGAATATTGTTCTTAGCGCCACATATGGCATGGAAAGAGTGTATGCTAGACAGGTAGATAAGCAGCTTAACTGAAACAATAGCAAGTAATATTAGGGAATATGCATGTTTGAGCAGATATAAACAAAATAGAGAACATATTGGCGTATGCAATATATACGTAAAATAACTGCAGCAATACGAAAGTAGATAACGCACTAGTTTACGTAATCACTGAAAGGGGAATCTGCTGCCAACAACGGAACCGAAAGCAGTGGAACTACTCACAGGTGAGTGATATGCTGCGGCAGTGGCTGCGGCACCGACGTCAGGGACCGTCCCGAACAGTCGACCCTGTCGCCCTCACACTGGCACTGCAGGGGACACGGCGCTGTCTGCACACAGCGCCCCTGGTACAGGGCACTCAGCTCCTCACTGCCTGCTCGCGCCACATAACATGGGATATTACAAACGTGAGGCGCAGCTGATGTGTAGAGTAACAGGGGAAGTCAAAAAGCTCCGCGATAAGTTCTCGCTCAGGGCGAGATACTGCAACAATAATGCTGAAGGTCACTTGGTGTGATGGTTGGCCTTTAGCCAGGATCCACGGCCTCCTCCAGGTCAGAGCAAATAATGACAACATTGAGGCACTGGCCCAGTTTCTAGGGTAATATAAAATTTAGAACGATTCATCACTAATTTTCACCATATCCGAATGCAATGCACGCTGACAACATGAACAGGGAACTTATAGGAACTCCGAAATTTGCAAACCTCCAGGAAACTCTAGCGCCAGAATCATCGGGTGCCACGCTCAAATGACTGCATCAATAATTTACCGTTATTCAGTAATTCAAGCTTAGGCAGAAATTGGTAGGACCAACGTGTGAAGAACATTATCGCAATTGGGTACGGCAACACACTTGCATCATCCCGCAAGAGCCTGACACTCAAGTGAATATTTTCTTCTATATCTGGACACTAATGGACTTCTCTTCGTATGCAGTTGTTCTCAATATTACTGTAATTGCCTCCTTCAAGAACATCATGTTTTACTCGAGTTCCTTTGTTTGTCTGCCTGCCTGCATGCCTCTGTCCGTCTGTCGCCAAGATAACTCAAAAAGTGATGGACGGATCTTTAAGAAATTTACTCGATTTGTTTTTATGTATTTTTTTCTATGTTTGGAAAAACGCTTGTCAGTAACATAACTTAAAAAGTTATGAGCAAATCTTCATGAACTCTGTAGAAACTGTAAAGATGTTAAAACACACAAATGATGAAATTTTGTTAATGATAGGTTAGTCCGTTTGACTACTGTTTGTTAGAATATAAATCTACAAATGATCAAATTTTGGCGATGATAAAAAAGAAGTCCTAGTTTTAAGACCAATTCGAATTTTTGTTAACGTCGCCTTGCTTGGCGCAGGTATGCGCTCTCAGAGTGCTCTAGTTATAAATGATCGTTCACTGCGCTTATAATTATATAAAATCAACAGCATGGACAGGTATACATCAAAATGCACATCTATGTGTACACCATTTATCCCAATGCACCATTATCCCAATGCAATTAAAGTCCTCGCGGGAACTCACAAAGCTTAGCATAGCACAACATCATGCTGATATGTAAGAAGCTCTCAGCCCTGAACAGGACAATGGGCTCAGATAGACACACTCTACCGTGGCCAATATAGCCTCGCTCTCGCTTGGCCACAGGACGCTGTAAGTAATCTTGCAGTAAGCCCGCGACAAAGCAGAGATTGTATGCGTATTGATACGGGCTGAATTTACTAGAATAGAAGCGTTGTATTCCAACGGGATTTCAACATCCTTCAGCACAACGATACACTGTGTTTTATCATCACTAGGCAAGTAATAATTTGCGGACTCTATGATAGCTTCATCAAAATAAACTCTTCAAGTCACATCAAAAGCTTCACGTCATCCCAAGGCTTGAGCCGCTCATCCAATTCTTTAATCTCTTTGTAACTGCGACTTCACTAAAATTTCTGATTTGTTGAAGGATTTTTCAAAGGGAAGCCCAAAGGCTCTCATCAGTTAATGGTAAAAATTCTGCACAGGGAAATTCCTCTTTGAGTGATTATCATTTCAGGAAAGCGCATTAAGCTTTGACATACGATGTGATAAAAAGTTTGCATAATAAAATTAAGCCTGGGCAAGGAACTGAAGCATGATGGCAGGAGTAATTTTTTGTGCTGAGAAGGATTCATGGAAAAGAAAGCTCACAATTACGTTTGAATAGAGAACAAACACTTGACGCGCACTAGGTATTGAGCAGATAAAAAAAATTAATGGAAATACTTGCAAAATTTTTACCAATGCGGTCAGATAACGACCGAGTCTGATGCCATCTTTATGCAATTTTATCCCTCAAAAATTTGTACCTTTCAGCAAGAAGGCAATAACGACATGGACATAATTTAATTAGACAGACATTTACATAGAATTTTATCCATCACCCAAAACAGCACTAGTTAGATGTTCACATTAGCAATGTATCCTTCCAACAAAAGAACAATACCCATTAAGGTATTACTTTAGACAGTTGTTAACAGATAAATTACACAGTACAGTTTACAAAAGGTTGAAGCTATGAGCTCTTTGAATTCTATACCTACCGTTTCAGTCCCCCAAAGATACATTCTTCATTGTTTAATTTACAAAGAGTTGCAGTAAGCTGTATACACGCTTCCACTGCCAAAATTTATACAACCTTTATTTACTAGACTATTAGATTAGCTTAAAACTTTTGCATAAGCTTCTTTAGACACAACGCGGGGTTTGAAGAACAAAAACTGAAGGGACAGGCAGGATGTAAAGAAAAACGAGATACAAAGGCGGACTTTTACGCACCGAAACATGTCTGGCAAGAGGAGGAAGCACGCGGTAAAGATTGTTAGTAGAACTAGGTAAACGAAGGGAGTAAAGTGGACACAAAGGAAAAATATTGCAAAGACCTAGCAATAACTACCGATGAGACTACCATGGGCCGCAACTGCCTATAACATAAGATGGGCGAACCTAGTAAGCTGACCCTACATCTAAGGACTCTTGTCGTACAGGCGTGGATCTCTGTACGTCACGAAGGTGGGCCGACCGGTACCGTCCCTGGGCAAACTATTACACGCAGCCTGATATTTTTGGTACCTACTCTGCATATTTCGGGTTTATCTGGATAGGCAACTCGGACTATCGTAATAAGTAACCTTCAAGTAGTTGAAACAGAGTTTTCTATCCAAATATGTCCGAAATAGGCAGAGTAGGAACCAAAACAATCAGGCTGTGTCTAATAATTTGTCCACGGATCGTTCGTGATCGGATCATTTCCGAGACCAAGATCCATGCGAGCTCGTATTTTAGGAAGCCTTGCAACAGCCCAACAATGCGCTACCTGAATGGGTGTCATTAAAGAGATATTAATCAACCACGAATGAACCCTACCAAAAACCAGGGCTGCCGCAGCAGCTAACAAAGTAATTCAGCTGCTGCCTGGCCCCGCGGCGGCCTCAAATTTCTTAGGAAAGTGAGAGAGGAGAGAATCACCCGCGAACGAAGCGAGACACGCGATAATGTTTGCGTCCTGTATGTGTGTATACATATTTGTAAATATATATGTACCTATATCTCTCCATCTGATAACTTCCAGAAGAAATTGTGCTATCATCACGTCATACAGGTAGTGAGGCGGGTTGACCTATGTGTGAAAAAATGCGAAAATTGCTGACTCAGCATTTTCAGCCATATCCCCCTTCTTGCATTTTCTAACTATCACTATGCACCACTAATATGATCTACAAATATAATGCAAATGCATTTGTACAAGCAAAAATGTTGTGAAACTAGAACGCCTCGGTGGCGTAAGACAATGACCCGCTGTAATGGGCAAATTTCGTTGCCGTCATTTTTTATGTCAAGCTAATCCTAGTTTTCTGGCATGAATCACATAGAGGACAGCTCACCAGACTCCCTGCAAAAAAATCATAAAGATAACTCAACATCTTCTATCTGTTTTTGGGTGAAGAACAAATTTCATCGCCGTCATTTTTTATGGCCAGCTATTCCCAGTTTTTTGACATGAGTCACATCTACGTCAACCCACCAAACTACCTACAAAAAATCATGAACATTGCTCAACTCGTTATACTTGTTTTTGGGTGGACAGACAAAAATATATATCTATACTTAATGAAATTTTCAACGAAAACATTATCACCTCTCTCACTTCGTTCGCGGGTGATAGTTAACGCTATACGGGCCACGGTGCTTTCTAAATATGATGTTTCATAAAATGCTATTCAAGCATTCCTTGGTGGAGGCTCGCGCTCTCGCAGTGCAAGATTGTTTATTACTGACGGTAAGAGCACGGTCGCTCACGACTGTTATTTCATTAAATGCATCCAAAATCGTGCACCCAGTAATAGAAATTATAACCGTGCTATTATTTTATCGCACCTTTAGAGCGGATTGACGTATTCATATTTAGACGAAATGCACCATACTACACCAGAAGAAATGAGAGTCTGCTTTACTATGAAGTTGTAATAGAAATAAGAAGCAAAATCAACCGAAAAGATGGCCATTTTACTAGTTAGGGTAAGTTATAAACACAAAACTAATCACCAAATGATAAAAATAAACGGTAAACCTTTAAAAACTTCATTTGCCAGCAATGCCACAATAGCATAAATAATAAAAATGAAGAACAGGCGACTAGTGCCAGTAAATGTTTCAAATGTACAAGAGCACAGACCACGCCATATATACATATTGTGTGGTCTATGGTACAAGAAAAAAAATTATGAAGCTCTAGCAACTTTCAACAGTACATATAGGAGCACTATTTGGGTCACTTTAAAAAAAAGTGATATTGCTGATCTCAAGTGAGGGGTACAGCTCCGCAGTGAGAGGCTTTCTAGAGGTGGGCTCACATGACAGTCTGTAGGCCTCAGTGACCGACCACATTGCTGTGTATGTGTGTTTAAACAGTAGAAAAAGTGCACAACTTCCACAGTTCTAATTCATTTCAAATTTGAAGAGATCGTCGATAATTCTACTAGTGACACTTGCTACGCCAGCTGACGTGACGGCCCATACATATTTTAGTAATTTTTTTTTTTTTCGCACTAAGTCGTGTTAACGGGGACGCGCCGAAACAGTCCGAGGCTGAGAAGTATTTGTGGATCTAGGAGGTTGCTGTGTGAATTAGCCTGGGCCTCAGAGTGCAGCTGAATTTCCACGCCAGCAAATTCCAAAACAGCCACTAATCCCTTACTTAGGTCTTGTATCTACCATTAAGCCATGGAGCTCAGCCTTGGAAAAAGTGACACGGATAAGTCAAATTAAAATTAAAATCCGACGCAATGGGGTTAATTAACAGGGTTTACAGTTCCCGATATTTCTTTCTTGAAGTAGACTCGGCACTCGGCGCACATTCCCTAAAGCCAGGGAAATGGCCGCGCTTTCAACGGACGCAAAAGAAAAGAAATCCTTTCGTTTGCCTGCTCGGCACCGGAAAGTGAACTGATGAACAATTCAGTAGCCCCCGCGAGTATTTTCTTTTAGTCAACACAGAAAATATTGAGTTCGCTGCAAAAAAGTCGGCAGGCTGGCATTGCTGGACTGAGTGGATGAAGTCCTATAGTATTTAAATGTTCGATTGAAATAGAGATCTATTTTAGGCCATAGTTAGGAATCGACAATTTAGAACAGAAATGAAAGCTGGTCATTTGCTGCAGAGAAATTCTTCCTACTTTAATGCATAAACGAAAGAGAGACCATATATTGGATCAAGGTTACTAGCTGTAGGTATTGAAACTAAAATGAATATTGGTAACAGTTCAAGTGAGCGCCGTTCTTTAGATCAGCAGAAAGCTTTGGTATATTAATACGAAATTAAAGTAAATACGCATATGTCTATTCTAGGATGCAATGAAAAATGGAGAATAACGTTAATTTCAGTAGATTGTATAAAAAATTCGTGACACGTACAGGAAATAAAATTCTGAAAAGATTAGAAAAAGATATAAATAAATTATATAAAAATAATTCATTGGCAGGGGAAAGAAAACCACACAATTATATCAATTTCAGTACATTATTCTATGATAGTAGGCGATTATTTCTACAGTAATCGGTTACATGAGAAACAGAGAGCACATGAAAATTGTTTGTGACAGAATAGAAAGTTCTGCACAATTAGGAATAGAGAATCAATTCAATCTGAGTATTAAATAATACGACGCAAGGCATTTTCTAGCGGATTGTAAAATATTCAGTTCGCGTGACCTATAGGCACTGAAATGACTTTATTAGAGACAATGCTGGCTCAAATTATTTTGAACTGCGTAATTATGAGAAAGACCCTGACTTTTTTCAGTAAAAAAGTGGTGGCAATAATGATAGCACAATTCAGAATTTTTCGATAATTTAAAAAATACTACGCCATATCATGTGAAATTTTGACATAAAAACCTTATTTCAACTAGTTACCTATTATTTATCATAGTTTCCCTATAAACTATTTGATTAAACTTCTATGATGAAAAGTATAAATTTGTGTTGGAACTTGGGTGGAAATAAAGATGGCGCAACTTGAAAAAAATTACATTTCCGCGTTACTACATCCAGATTAGAGAAGAAGAATATCAAAACAAACCGGCGTCGCCATATTGGACAGTTGCTCCCCACCTTGTAACCTGTATATTTGGAAATTAACCCATTTCTTAGCATGGGAAGACAGTGTGGGTTATCTGAAAAGGAAAAGGGTCAAATAAGCGCATTAAATGAAGAAGGATACACTATATCTGAGATTTATAGGAAGGTTA
>LQNS02000140.1:4982256-4993691 GCA_001587735.2 Parhyale hawaiensis
AAATTCTGCGTAAGACCTGCTAGCAGTGGCAGCTTAAATTCTGCGTAAGACCTGCTAGCAGTAGCAGCTTAAATTCTGCGTAAGACCTGCTAGCAGTGGCAGCTTCAATTTGAACTTGGCCCCTTCTATTGCTCCCTTCTCAGGTCGTATCAAAGATAGCTCAAGGAGGCCCTAATTTACCCCTATCGACTACTGCTGAAAGCGTCACGGGTGTACTAACTAAAGGAGGGACGAGTAGAATTTTAATCTAGATTGCAGCCTAAATTGGATCCTGATGGTTGTACTACTAGTACGGTAGGTATCAAGGATATAGCACGAACTGAGTATTTTCGGTGACGTCTTTTGACTAAACTTATATACATATTTTTTGTGCTACTTCACTATTAAGCATTTGAAAACTATATATATATATATATATTCGCCCTTTTATTTGTAAGAGGGATTTTTTGCTCTCACAGACTCGCTCAGGGTGGCAAACTTTTGTTGATGTAATGCAAAATGAAGCCTAGATGTATGAGACATATTTTGCGATAAAACCTGTACCATAAGACAAAAATCTTCATTACGAAATTGCTGTCATCATTTTTGACGGTCGGGTAGTCTAATAAAGCAGAAACAGCACTTATCAAACACATCGTCGTAAACGTCACACCAAGCTGCGTCAAACTGGCCTGCAGTGCAAAAAGCTCGAAACAGTTAAGAACGCAGGTAATAGTACAAACTTAGCTTGCCTTGCATGATTTTCAAAATTCTATTAGGGTGCTGGTTTGTATATTTTACAATGGCGATGACAAATACAATCTCAGCAGACAATTTAAAAATTGGTACGTACGTAATTCATAAATACTGTTGTCCACTGCAGGTAATTAGCGTAGTCTTACGCCGGAACCACATTATACTATCGGACGCACAACTCGATGCGAGCCTGTGCAGTTCACAACGTCGTACCCACTACAGTATGCTGCCAACTTTACTATAAAACGGAACGACGTGAAAGCTGCATATCCTCGCATCGAGTTGTGCGTGCAGCGGTATAATGTGGCCCCGACATTAGAGTCGAGCAGACTGAGCCTGCAGGTGGGAGTCAAGTGCTGGTGAAATCTTACCTCACCACCAGGACCGCCAGTTTCTTCACATTTCGAAGAGTAAACGTTATACAAAGACGTTAAATAGAGCATTTCAGTTTTAGGTCAGTCCCCTTTCGAATGAAACATTCTAGAATTTAAATACTGAAGCAGACACCTATTTAAGCTAAGTACCTTGCAGTGATATCACCCTCTTCAGATACTCTCCTTGGCTATGTTTTCAGTTTTCTAGTTACTTCTCTGTGCTCTTTTTAAATTCATTCTTGTACAACCGAAAATTCTCAAGTCATAGTATCTTTCACTTCTTTCCAGTTAGTGATGACCATAGAGCCGAAACGTGCCTTTGATTTTACCAAACATATCACTTAGATCAGAAGTCACCCCACAAAAATTGTTCAACACGTTTATTGTAGCACTTCAAAACGCGGTCTGACATAGCCTGCAACCTGTTACATGCATCATCCATGACATAAGTTAGTAGTGTATAAGGCGACGAAATACGTGTTTTCGAGGGTAGGTTCCCCTCGCGCCGCAGGGTCATCGCGTCGCCCCTTCCGGTTTCTCAGGCCCCGCCCACTTCCAGTTTGCGCCCCCCCCCTGACCCCCGCTAAACCTGTAGTGCACTGGCCGTTATAAACCGGAAGCTCATGCGCGAGGGGAGCCGCGAGAGTAGGTTACCCTCAAAAACACGTCTTTCGTCGCCTATACGCTACTTAAGTTGTTGTTGTTGGTGTAGTGAGTAGGTTTCCTACAATGAACTGTTTAGTCGCTTGCACGAAGGGTTTCACAACCACGCCTTTCCATTATATCAGATACTGAAGCACCGATTTTTGTTCTACGGTGGTCATTATCGCCTTAAATTAGGCTTACATTTCATTTTATATGTATTACACCGAAACTGTAAATATGTCAAGGTAACCTGCGACAGTGACGCTAACACATACTCACATTAACGTACAAACAGGACTTTATTGTGTTAAAGCAAATGGTAACGTCAACTTAACCGTACCTCCAACTGGGAAACCCGCATGCACTGGTTTGTGCTGCAGATATAGGCCAACAGGCCCCAGAGGAGTATACGGCTGCAGTCGACCACAGACTGTCTAGAGCTATGGCGCCAGTGGTGGAAGACTCCAAGCGACAATCTGCAATCCCAACTCTCCAAATTGCTGGGGAAGGTCCGTAAACCCACAGCAGTATGCAGACCGGATATTGACCGATCGTATCAAGCGTCGCCAAGATCTTGCCTAGCTGGGAGCGAGGTTCGAGCCTGCGGCCTTGAGAGTCAGAGTCAGACACTTTAGTCTGCTGCTACTGCGGGTGTTGTTCGATTCGTTGTTTTATTTTGTAGCAGGTGCCTCAAAAGATTAACAGCAATGGCAATGAATGCGAAGGGTAGAATGCATGACAACAACTCAAGCAGTAGATTCAACACAAAATCGATCTTTATCATCCAAATTATTACCATCAGCAGAGTTTGAACGTCTTTAAATATATAGCAGCTATCAAGAAGAGAATCCGCAACAGTGATACAGAGACGCCAGTGCGGTCGACATCGACTAAATAGGAAGAAAAACTTGAGCGCCGCAAGACAAGAGCTGAGATGTCAGAACCATCAAGGCACGACAGCTCCAGTCGTGAGCAGATAAGGACCAGAAGGCAAGTTAGTGAGCAGTCTCCAAAGAGATGGAGTCACGGTAGCTAACTCAAGAACAAAGATGCCAGCCCAATTGAAAAGATAGCCATTTAGTGCCATGTGGAGACGCAAAGGAGAGGGCCACCTGTGTAAAACAGAGCACAAAGGAACAGTTAGCTTGAAGATACTTGGAAATCGTGAGAAAATACGGAAAACGGGCCCAAATTAGAACCCTCCAGACACAGTCACGAACTGTAAGAAATACTGTTGCGCCATTTGCAGTACAATGTATGATCTTTATTGCACTTAAAGGCGGCATAACAGCATAGGTTATACTACCGACGGGAAAAGTCTCCTTTCTATAAATTATAGGTCCATATTTGCAAAGTAGGCCTGTTCTTAGTTGTAGCGTCGATTTCAATGTCTTCTCGAAGGAATAATAAATAAAAAAATCTGGTTCAACCAAAACCATCACGAACAAATTGTTCAAGTATGGCAATATGCTAGTGTACTGTAAGCTTCTCTACGTAGGTACGAAGCGGTGCTTTACGATATGACACGAGAGGAATCAAATAGCTCGCTAAAAAGAAAAGCAGCTTCTGAAAGAAGAACAAGTTCAAAGTTCATAATAAAAACCAACAGTAATTAGTGCTTACGCTTCAGAAGCTGCACTGAAGATCATAAAATAATATATAAAAATTTGGCTTGCCCTGTAATAAGACGATCCCAAACAAGTAAAATAAGACAAAATTGTACCTTTGAAGTTCGTTTCATTAGGAGACACAAGGGTCTCAGGGCGCTATTAAACCGCGGTCCATTACGCTTAATTAATATTTCACAGAAAAAGACACGTTAATTACGCCCAAAAAGAATTTCTTCCCAAAGACTTTGGATGACACAAAAATCTGCAATGGAGTCGTGCCACCATAAAGTCCCCATCACTCTTCATTTAGGTACTCGGTCTTAGTGCGCGAGAAGCCACAATGTCGGGCACCAAAAGAGGATTGGCTTGATGGCAGTGGCCTTTGAGCCCAAGTCAAAAATGTGCCCTTCGCTACAATGATTTGGAGGCACCGCGGCCCCAGGACCCAATAGAACGATAGATATTTTTGCGAAGCGTCCACTGCCCGCAGCCGCGGTGGCACGGAGGGACCAGAGATCGGCCACCAGTAAAATGGATGAGACCGATACCGCAGCTTCTGAAAAATTGCGATCCCAGGTAATGGCAGATGATGCAAAACGAGTGAACTGCAGGGTCGATAACACCTGCGGATTTGCGGTTAGGCGACGCGATGCACTTTAGCCTCTGAAAGTTTTATATTTGGCTTAATTAATGTAAGGGCATGCAGCGTGTCTCAAAGATATACATGCTGGTGTTATTAGAGGACTGTCGCCTTTTCAAAATTGCTACTACAGAGCACCTCGTAGTGAGTGAGGATCGCACGAGTGCAGGGTAGTGCTCGATCCAATGGTGACGTATGAGATTATGTAAACAGAGGAACCTGCCAGAGTAATCTTGTGACTATCGCTAACATTGTAAGGTAATAAAATTAATGACTGATGCTTAACAAGAGTTCACTTGAACACTATAAGAGATCAGCCGAGGTCTCAGTACATACAGTGCGGGTGAACTTAGTAAATATCTGCCCTATGATATCAATTACGAAGGTTCCGGTGAATACTTGAACTGGCATATACGCAACTTCCGGATCTCAATACTTCTTTACTAGTTGAAGAACCGCAGTGATATATGCCAAGACAACGTTTGAACAACGAAGTAACCACTACATCAAGTAAAAAAACCACGAGCCTGCATGCATATAGTCGTAGTTATTGAAAAAAAAAAATGATTGATTGCCTTTGAAGGAAAATAGTGCTTGAAACGACGAACAAAAAACTACTTCGTAAGAGACGAAGACATCGGATAAGTGATTATGAAGGGGAGACGCGACGTCGTGAGCCATTTCCAAAATGAAGGCGAATTCCTCGCTAGACAAATTAGTTGCCATGTGCCGGTGCTTCAGAAGAAAAAATGAGACGCACTTGCACCGAGCAGGTAGGATGCTGCATGCCATTATAAACACGCTGGCATAAACACTGAGGGAAATAGCGAGAATTCCTGGCAAAATTAACAGCCGGAGAACAACAACAACGTCCCTTTGGAATTACCGGCAGAGGCAGCTGCGCGCCCGTCGGGAATGGCACAAAACTCTTTTGTTACATTAGGGAATAATTCTTGGACAGTTAGAGTGGGGGATGCGGCCGCTGAATAACTGCACAAGCAATAAAGAAAATTACAGAACCCCCTCCTAATATTCCCACAAGAAAGTGTCGTGGGCTAGGTACCTCGAAAAAACAGAGGTAATTGGAGGACGTTAGAGGCGGAGTGAAAACTAAAAGTAGCAGTAGTAAGATACTACAAAGTAATAGAATAGTATGCAAATCGAGTACTCAGCCGTCACAAAGACGGCATCAAATGAGCGTTGGCTCTATTACATACAGTTGCTAAACAATAAGGCGGAAAAAGCACTTCAGGAGGTGACAGAAATTTAACGGGGAAGTGCATCATAGCAGTCCTAATTACCGGAAACAGTTTCAATCAGGCTACCGAGATAGGTATATCAAGTCCAGTAAAGTAGTGAATATCTCAATAGCAATTCTAAAATTTACGCGGACAGCAACATCTCTAGTGAAGGCATTTTACACTGGAGAAGAAAGGCTCGGGAGAATGAAGAAAAAAGTAAATGGAAGCCGAATATGAAGCGACGCACTTGGTAATATGAAATACGTATATGCGATGAGAAGCAGCGAGAGCAACGGATGAAAGGAAGCCTTGCAACTCTCAAGCTCACGAGAAAGACGTCAAAAGCTACTTTTTGAGTGGAGTTGTAGACTTAAGGAAATGTAGAGTCTTCAGTATTTTCAAGGCAAGGATCTCTATAGAAGCTCCTTGCTTCAAAATATTTAGTCTACTGCTAATTTGAGGCTCGAATTTCTTTTTATATCTCATTATTAGCTGAATTTTCTCATCTATTCGTTTAGAGGGGAACGGAGAGACAGACTAAGCAAGTAACAGCTTGTGTATTATTATATTAGTGGATAGTATTGCGGAAGAACATTTAAGGAGGGTGTAGCCATAATATAGGGGATATTTGTGTTGAAGAGTAATAACGTGCGAGAAAGCGATGTTCTCACCAACGGATTAAAGAATAGATTCTAAGTACCTACATAATATTTTCGCAGTGCTGCGACCGTTTTGGGCTTTCGGAGGCAGGCCCGGGCAGCCAATCATAGGCCGACAATAATAACTTCAGCGCAGGGGCAACGAGAGTTACCAATCCCCTTTCACGTTACGTTAGGCCACAAAGTTGCGTATCTTTTACATTTACTGCAGAGTCTGATCGTCTCAGGGATGCGCATGACTGTACACGTGACTACACCATCGGCAAGCGACATATTAATGTCTATAAGAGCCCAGTGAACACGCATCACGAAAAGACGATCCAAAATGCTCTCTGCTATAGCACGCAGCCATCGCAGGCTCAGAATGAGTTATCCAGAGTTTCATTTCATCCAACTGTGCTGTGCGAAAAATAGACCCAATTTGAAACGCACTCGTTAAAAAATGCAAGTAGTTCACGACGTTAACAAAAAGATTTCACCGACCATTTCCTCGCAAACAAACAAAATTTCTGAACTGTTGCGCATTAGATAATGAGAAATATTTCGTTTCGAACTAAGGTAGTTCGCAAAAAAGGAACGAAGTTTGCTAAAACGAGTGCGCGACAGATATTCTACTTGGAAATGCCGTGCAGGTCGGTCGTTTTGCAGAGTTAGGCCCGGGCCCGGTAGGCTCCCGGCAGTTCCATCATTGTCGCTTATCAAGAGACGGTGGACACGAGCAGATAGCGAACGCCTCCTCAGTTAGGGGCGACACGCAAAGTAACTTGGCACTGCAGTCACGCGCGTTACTCATCCTTACCGTTAGGGGTGCGATCCATTACGGTAATCACGTATTGGCTGCAGCACCACCGTAATAAAGACCATACGTACTTATTGCTAAATTTCATGGGCCTCGTAAGCTACCACGAAGCCAGTAAATTGTTCTTAGTTAACCCAATTCGTAACATACGCTACCTTGCAACAAAAAAAAAAAAGGGTTTTCCCTGTAGGAATACAAATGGATCAAGAACTCTTGTGGGAAAACACAGAGTCTGATAGGAATATGGTAAAATCTTCTTCGAACCAAACTCGCAACAGTTGCACTTGACGGAAGAGTAAAGGTTTAGTGCAAAACCACTACTGGCGCTCCTGGAAACGTCACTGCGCCCAAGTCAAAGGTCTTCACGAAACAGGAAGTGTATCAGAATTTCTGCAAAAGTTTTTTATGGTTAAAAGTCAAGCGCCCGAGCTGGTTTTTGAGCTCTTTCTTCCACTCGCGCACCTCGACGAAATATACCACAAACGTTTGTTTTAAGATAGAACAATAGCGATTCGGCCCAGTACCACTGCGAGGATCATTTTTTTTGTTGCTTTTCAGATGAAATAATAATTAGCAATAGAGTGCTAGTTTAACCACATTAGTAGTTGTAGTATAAGAAGATTTAAGCCTAACTAAATAAATACTAAGCTCTTCTAAGAGAGGAAAAGGAAGGGACATATAGTATGTCAATAGAAAAACGGGGAACCCATGCCCGAAGGTGTTGCCATACAGGATCAACGCGGATGGGAACATCAAGTCGGGAAAGAAGAGGAAGAACAGATACCAGCAAGATCAGTAGGAGTATGAAAGTGGAAGGAAGCAAAGTGGGCACGAAAAACAGACGTCCCGAAGGCCTAGCTAACGGCTATTTAACCACATTACCAGCAACACGATGACCTCGGGATATCTGTTGGAGAATTCCAATTTCATCATGACTTCACCAGGAGAGTTCTCATTATTAGCCCAGCACGCTACTACTGGCTGGAAAAGAAGACGTAGAGTATTTCAAGTCCCATACGGCTCGGCTGAATGAATTTGCCCAACAACGTCGGACTGGGCCAAAAACGAAATCAGAAATGGGCAGAAAACAGAAGAAAGAAACATCCGTGCGGTGGGTCCCTTCTGTGGTTTCCTAAACGGGAGCACACAGGGAGTTCAATGCGATGAATCACCACCATCCGGTGGCTCACTTCACGGAGCAGAAAAGGAAATATAAAAAATACTCAAGCTGGAACTGCGACCAGCTGCAACATTCCCAGCGGAAAAAATCAGGGGCCAAAGATATACTGACAAGGATATGGTTTGCCTTGTCAGAATCAGAATCAGAACCACAAGCATCATTAACAATAAAGGCGTATGTTCACAAAATCCAAGCCGTATCTATTTTTTTATAACAAGTGCAGTAACAACGACATGCCTATTAAAGGCGCTATCTATTGGCACGCGATGACGAGTACAGTTCATGAGTTTTGTCATGTTGGAAACTTTAAACAGGTGTGTTGGTTTCGCAAATTTTGACGAGTTAGCCGTAATCCGATTTCGTTGGTGCGGGTGGAAAACTCCGTTTTGCGGAGCAAAACTGAGTTCCAAACCGTTTCAAGGTATTCAATTTGGCTCTAACGCCTAAAACCCGATCCAACCAACGATCTTGTCATAAGTCCCGGACGAGTCAAAGCTCATGAGCTGAGCTTCACTCGTAATCCCCGCGCCAACAGATGGCCCTTTTGGTTTCCCTATTTACACAATATAACAATCTTTCCATAGCGGAAAAGCAAGGGTCACAGCAACACCAAGAGGACATCATACGCAGCTGATCACCGCGGCGGTACACTGTGCAGGCACAGCAAGTTGGCGAAGAAGATACAAACATTAATAAGCGCCGTTACCTACCGAGCCTAGCAGCGAGAGAAGCGAAACTGGCACGGAAAGATACTCGACAGCCCACCCACATGTGGCTGCACTGAACCGTACGTATTGTAAGTCCAAACAGAACGACTTCAGCTAACGGCAAATATAAACAGTCGATAGCAGTTACATTTACTCAGAATTCCATAATACCGATCACCATATAAATATTTAACTGCTTACAATAGTCGTTTTCATCATACAGTACTTTAAACTCTCTTAACGAACTAACCCGAGGATATCTATACAGCACTCGAAGGGAGCTTGGAGGTTTTTCGTACTAAATTGAAACTTTAAAGAAGTTAGAACGTCTCGTGGGATAAGACCATCACCCGCGATGGAGGTGAGAGAGGCTGAAGGTGCTGAGTCAGCAGTTTGGATATTTGTCACATTTAGGGCAATCCATCTGACTACCTGCAAGAGATTATAATGATAGCTCAATTCCTCGTGGCAGTTTTCGGGTGGAAAGTCATACATGAATACCTACATCGTTCACTTCATTCGCAGGCATAAATATCTTTGAAGGGCTCAGTGGTCTTCAGCAGACTGAAGATTCATTTCCTGCCCACACGCACACGCCTAGTAACATGAGTAAATCTACCAACTCGCTTCACATGGCAAGGGCATCTATGGCTGGAATTCGTGCGCCACGGTGCCTTCAGGCAATTAAGAGTCAGCTTCAAGCAGCTTTCTACTCCATCTCTATAACAGTTTCGCATCGCACTTCGTCTGCAAGCGTATATCTAAAGAAACATTGCATGGCAGCTGTCTGGTTCAGTAGCTGAACCTTCAATGGCATCCTGCATTAAAAGTATAGGCCGCTCTAGCAGATAAAACCGCAAATCAGTTTTTAGGGTTGAATTAGCAAGGATCCTGGTATTTTGGAAACAAGATGAACAGGGTTCTCTCGAGCAGAAGTTAGTGACACTTTTACTTAACTCCATAAAGCCTTGGTCACATCACAGTATTCCCCCACCCCTTCCGCAAGACGTATAGATTCAGCGTCCGAATAATTCTCTGCTATTTGTAAACAATAGAAAAGTGTACGGCTTTCTCAGTTTTAATTTAGTCCGAATTTGAAAAGATATCAGAAAATGTACTTGCGAGTTGATTAACTCAGCGGCTAACAATGTTGGAAATCGTTTTGTGGACACAGTCGTGTTGCAATCAAGTGTTGGATGCAACAAAGCGTTCCAACACCTTGTAGAGGTAAGTCGCCTTAGCCGCTCACCCGTACTATAAAAAACCCGTATGCGCTGGCTTGTACCGCAGGCAAACGACCACTTGGGAACAGTAGAGTGTACGGCTGCAATCAACCAAAAATAGTCCTGGTCCCAACTATAGTGTCAATTGACGGAATACACGAAAGACAACTTCCCCCCACCCCCGACATACGGACAGTGCCCTCTCAGTGACTATGAGTGAATGAATTGCTGACGCTATGCATTCCCGAGCGTCGAGCCTTTCTTTCCCTGACGTGGGCTCGAACTCCCGACGTCGCGATACTCAGCGAAGTCAGTAAACTTGCCGCCGAGCTACTAGGAGGACGGGAAACAGCGGAAGACTGTATTGTGAACTAAGCTTAAGGTTAAAAAAGTGGGTTTCTCGTACGAACACCATAAACAAAAGTCGCCAATGAACTGTCATCACTATTAAGTATAGGGTTAAGTACCGTACTAACAACATGGACGCAGTGACGGAACTGAAAAGTCTGCCTCAAGGCATGAACGGCAATTAGGCAGACTGTAGCAAATCGTAAGCACGATCAATTCATCACCTCCAAATTCATTAATTAACGCAATTAACAATAGCACATTTGACAGATCATTCCATCACACCGCGACGACAGCTGTGCTTCATTAATTAGCTTCATTAGCAGCAGGGTTTTCGCATTATTAAATATATAAATACTAACGCCTGAAGTGTCCTCAGCAAATGATATTAGTGTAATATGCGGGGTGCACAAAAACAACATCATTATAGCATATAGTCGCCGTCTAAATCTTCCTAAGCGAAGAACTTTTGCAAACCCAAGAGGATTAAATTATACACTGCGGTAAGATGTAAAGTTGATAATCATCATTACTTTCCTAAGTTAAAGCCCCAGTCTTTAATGTAAAGTCGATCTAACAAGCGATTCAATACAGGACATATATTTTAAAACGAACAATTAGGTGGCAAACAACATATGCATATAAGTCGGCATCTAGCTAGCCAAAAGTTCAACAGACGTACCATAAATCTGGTACGTCTAAGGGTACGTGTTTGAAAACTGTGGCAGGAAACCATTAAAAACTCCACGGAATTTGCCGAGCCTCATCTCATTTAACAGGAAATTTAATCTACGGTAGGTGAAACCCCAAAGATAAACGCCTAAAAAAATTTTTTGGGGCCCATGCAGCATTTGGTCGCTAGCAGAATCAGACCTGTCCTACCAAACCTAGATGAGTAAGAGCTCATTGTTGCTGGTGAACCTCCATTAAGCTAATACGGCGTTTATATATCAGTACCTTTAGATGTCAATAGAAACGTGGCACCCATGCACGAAGGTATTTCCACACAAGATCAAAGAGCATACTAATCAGCTACCTCTGCTACCGCAGCACAATTATGCCGTGAGAAGAAATAAATTTATGTTGCCCTCTGTGAGATTAAACATTGAAAAGCAAGGTACAATATTCCAACTTGTAAAGCTAATTAATAATATCCATGATGAATTGTTGTTACCAATGCCCACCCACACTTTAAAGAAGGCCTTTAAGAATAGAGTTTTTAACCCATGATTATGTGCTAACAGTGGATCCAATACCTTTTGCAATTTATGTAC
>LQNS02000140.1:4997248-5014513 GCA_001587735.2 Parhyale hawaiensis
TCTTCTCGTTTCTCCATTCCTCTACATTCTACTAACATAATGGCAATAGCTCATAGAGGACCGGGGTGTAAGTCCCGGTGTCTTTTTGGGAATGGGCCTTTTGGTTCGTCTACTGCCGCCTATTTAATCTAATCTAAATAAACGCGGTAGACTGAAGAATGAAGCATGTCTTTTTTTTTTTTTTTGAACGCGCTGTGTCATTCAAGTTCAGTAAACAGAACTTATAAATGCAAAATGCAGCGTTCACACATCATGGTCAAATAAACATTTTTCTTATCCTCACTTCAATGATCAAAATCGCTGAACAGTTCTCCCGTTTAAGAGAAGAAAACTTGAAAACCTGAAAATGTTATATAAGAACACGGACGCCATTTTTGATTTGGTAGTCCAACTGATTGCTCTGTGCTGAGTTCTTTTCTGTCGCTTTATGACACTATAACTATTTTTAAAATAGGCTATTCCGATCAAAATCAGTATATAAGATTATGGGATACGATGTGACTTCAAACCGACGTAACATATAAGTAAAAATATAAAGAAACGATATCATAACTGAACGCGCAGCGTCATTCGTATGAAATGAAGCACACATCTACGTGTGGACAGAGAATAAAAATGTTGACGCACAGCTCGTGTTCAGTTTCGTAATTGAATGCGTTAGGATGAGGGACGTGTGGACTCATGGCACTTATTATTACTGCCACGTGTCACAACACTTCAAACGCCATGACAATTGGTTCGCTTATCAATTATTGTTCATGTATTTGTTGGGGTAAAAATATGATTAAGTCGCAAAATCTGACTATTAAATATTTATAGCCCTTTTCGTTCCGGGAAAACATCATGGGAACAGGTAAAGCGGGGTATTGCCAAAAATCATTCTCGCCATTGGGAAGAATTGTCAATTAGCACAAGCGCAATGTATACCTGCTGATAATGGGTATTTGGGACTGAAATAAGTGTCCGTTGATCCACTGACATGCTATTCCCATTTGGTATCCGACTCTTTTGTCCTTTCAATCTTTTGCTGTATTTGCCTTTTCTTTGTTTCCTATTTCTTCCACTCCTATTGCTTCGGTGCAATAAATGCAATTTTTAGGTGCAATAAGTGCAATTTTTAGGTGCAATAAGAGCAAGTTTTAGGTATAATAAGAGCAAGTTTTAAGGGCTATACCTGCAATACTATAAGCGCAATAAATCCGGGCTCTACTTATTATATACGTCCGTCAAGGAGGTTATACTCCTGCTTGCCCTGGTATATTTGCTTGTTAGCATGCATGCGTACCTCAAAAAGTTGTCGACAGCTCTCCGTGAGATTTGTTTGAACTGTTAGGAATGCCACGTAGAATAGAAAATTGTGGTTAGGAATATAATCCATCCGTTCGTTGTACAGTCTGTCTCTCTGTCTGATGTCTGTTAGCAAAATTACGCCAAACGTCATAGGCTGACTTTCACGAAATTCACAGGAACTGTTAGGCATGTCACGATATACAGATTATTAAATTTAGGTGATGAACCGTCAGCCCGTTTGCTAGTGCGTCAGCTTGTCATTCTGTCCTTTAGTGGTGCATTGGTAGGTGGAGGGTAGCGCTCTTGGCGTGCGGCTCTAGTTCATACGTTAATTGGCAGGCAGAACAGAAATGAAGGTGTGAATACAGCTCAATAATTAAAGGTGAAGGATTTATCTTCCTGCGTGACACTTAGGACCGGACAACACGTTAATCTGACGAACGTGTTACTGTGCCACTGACACAGCATAAAAGAGCACCGTTTTCTGAGTATTATTCCACTCCAAATTTGACGAGATATCCGTAAATTGTCTAGTGACACTCGCCGTGGAAACTAATTCGACGGTAACCATTTTAATACTATTTTGTGGCGTACGCGCACTTGTGCTGGCAACTACGCCACGAAACATTGGGATGAGTGAACGCGTTCTAAAGACTTACGCATAGACATGCCTCAAGATTGCCCTCAAGCATCACACGCAGGGAATCACTGGGTTAAAGTAGATAAGTTCTTTGACAGGGCAAAAGATAAACGCTGCAGTTTAAAATTTATTCTAGCTCGCTAAATAGCGAAGCGAAAGCGACGATGTTTGGGCGACAGTATCACGTGTGCCCGCAGAGTCTGTTCGGGGTTCAATCAAGGTTGCGTCAGGAGGGCTTTCACTCTTTGCTCGTCTCAGTATTGTCGCGTGAAGTTGTGCTATGTCACGGGCTGTTAGTTTCGGGGATATTCTAGTTTCCTTTATGCAACAGAAATGTTATAAATCCAAAAAGAGTCAGCAAAATAGTTTTCTTGCTTTAATCGCGAATTTATCGGGAATGTGAAAGCGAAAACAGCAGTAAAAACGTTTTCCAGCATGTACAGGAAATGAGTACAACCTGCAGTATCTAATGACACAAATGACCCATTTTGTTAACCTGGTCAATCTCTTCCGTAGAAGCGCAAAACAGTGGCGGGCGCTTAATAATAGAGCCAAATTTCTCTACGAAAAGTTATGTTCACTTCTGGCATGAACACGTTAATCCGTCAAACTAACACGAGTACACAAGTCCAGCAGTTTTCTAGTGCTTGGAGGTTACTACTTCCCAGCTGAAACGAATTTACAAAATATATATATATATTTCATTAAAGGGTACAGTAAAACGGGGTGACTTCGGACAAAAACAGGTAAAAGGAACTTACTGCAGTGACAGAAAAAGTGTCAAAAGTTAGAAGGAAACTTCCACAGTGTAATAAAGGTTGATATCTCTGTAGTATATCACTAGGCCCACACTCAAACTCGACTAGCATAAACACAGAAAGCAATGAGCTTTGTTTGCTGGGATATTTTTGTTTGTTTTGTTTGCAAAACTTATTCCTTTCTGTGTTTATGCTTGTTGAGTATGATTGTGGGCCTAGTGATATACTACAGAGATATCAACCTTTTTTACACTGTAGAAGGTTCCTTCTAACTTTGGATACTTTTCCTGTCACTGCAGTAAGTTCCTTTTACCTGTTTTTGTCCAAAGTCATCCCCGGTGTTTGAAATCACCTCGTTTTGCGGAGAATTCAAATCAAGGGAAATGAAAAGACCAAGCCTCTCTCGGCTGTAGACAATGAAATTTTCCCATGAAATTTATATTACCAATCAGTTCATTCACTTCAACAATCTGCCAAAATTAAACCGGTGCATATGCACCTAAAAGGACATAAATAGCGACAGACTATGAGGGCAAGTTATTATTTGGTTATCTTATGTACATGCATACATCTGCGGAAAGCCCTTCTTCTCATCGGCCTCTCGGGTTCTGGAATAGATACGAAAATCTGAGCGGCAATTGCAGTATTTTAGCGTTTGAGTCAAAGTAAGGCCGGATGTACTTTGGGGACCAAGAGTCGGAGTCTACAGCTAGTTTATCTCGGGAGTCGGAGTGAGATGAAAATGGGCCTATTTTGCTGGAGAGTCGGATTCCGACGACGATTTTGAGCCCCAAGAGTCGGAGTCAAACACTGGCCGGACACAGGAGTCGGATTTGGATCTCGATCAATCGGACCTAGTGACCCTGGGGTTTGATCGTTGTTGTTGTTGGTTACCATCGTTAGGGTCCACCATTGCCAACTTTAGGAGGAGGCTCCAGAGGGGGCCACGGCAGAAGGGGGAGAAAGTCGAAGAGAGGAAGAGAAGCAAAGAAACGCGCAGCCCCAAGCGGGTCCAAACAGAGACTACACCGAAAGATCAGTGGGGTGACTAGAACACGAGATGAGGTGACAAACAGTCTGTTCGCACACTCCGCACAGTTGACAGGAGGGATCAGCGATCCGTCTCACTCGGAATTCATAATTCGCTAAGACTGAACAGCGGCCAGAGCGTAGCTGGGAGAGGATAGATCGCAAATATCTGGGGAGCAGAGAATTCCTCCGCACAGAGAGGAGGGCATTGACAGCCCAGAACCCTGCTAAGGGGACTTTACAGCTGCTGCAGTTGGAACAGCAGAAGTGTGTAGTGCACTCAGGTCATTGCGGTACTGCTCGGAAAGGAGAATCCCATCTGTAAGAAGGGGAGCGACGTCTGTTTCACACTTTGATTGGAGATCGTGCCGAATACGGCGAGGGCCCGAGGGGGCCGTGATAGTGCCGTGGGCAGGATGATGTACCCGCAATGCGCTGAGGAGATACTGTTTTGACAGCAACTCTAGACTATCACCAACTGGTAGGGTCGAGGTCTCTTGGTGGAGGTGATGCGCCGATGCCATACTGCGGGATCCGGTGGCTATGCGCAGGGCTGCGTTCGGTACTGCCTCAGCTTACTAACGGCTGTTCTTGAGACATTGGGAAACCAAACAGAGGCAGCGTACAGCATGATGCTTCTGATGAGGGCCCGATAGGTCAGTAGTAAAGTCTCTTTCTGTTGTCCCCAACTTGCGCCGGCCAGCGCGGCGAAAATCCGCAGGTGGGAGTAACATCTGTCGCAAACATAATTCGCATAAGCAGCAAAAGTAAGGTGTTGGTCACACACCACGCCCTAAATTTTCGAGTTGCGCTCCAGGGTGAGGTCCGACGCACCCATCTTGATTGCTGGGTCCGTCCTAGATTGCTGATAGTCTGACGAAAACAATGTGGAATGTGTCTTTGAGTGGGAGACTGCCAAAGCTCTCTCTCCAGCCCACTTCTCGATTGTCGAGGCGTGGCGTAATAGGCTCGTCCCTGCTTCCAGAACGCGAGTAACCGAGGATAGGACGGAAAAGTCGTCTGCGTAAGAAGAGGTGACGTCACCAACCTGGGGGAAGTCGTTGACATAGTAGTTTGTAAAAAAGGAGCGGCGAGATCACCGAGCCCCGGGGAACTCCTGCGTGCATGGGTCGGAAAGGCGACATCCTACCAGCCCATAAGCAGGAGGCACGGCGCCCACGTAGGTAGGCAGAGATTTACCTAATGAAGTTATTAGGTAGGTCTGATCGCGAGATCTTGGTTAGCAGATGGTGGTGTCAGACCACCATCTACCTTGGAGAATTCCACTGTTAAAGCTATCGACCGGGTGGGGCTGATATTGGTTGAACCCTTGTTACAATATGTTGGACTAAGAGAAGGGCTGAAGCGGTCGATCGCATAGAGCGGAACCCACGCTGGGAGTCTGACACTTCCAGAAACTCCGCAAGAAGCGGAAGGAGCAAGCACTCCAGGATCTTCACCCTCGGACAAGGCAGGGATATCGGACGGCAGGATTTACTGTCGGAGAGTGGTATGTCAGGTTTAGGGATAGAAATAATGTTGGCTGCTCTCCAGACTCGCGGCAGATTAGCATGCGCCAGGGAGAGATTGAAGAGGGTGGTCAGGTTTGATCATTCAGGGTGTGGTGTAAATTGCACCTAAATGCCAGCACATCGCTCCATCACATACGGTACGCTAGCATGTTCCGTGTTATTGCTGCAGTCTAAGAAAACACAAAACGCGGAACATTCTTCAGAACTCTTCTTATTATGTCGTTACTTGTACGATGCGGCTTGTACATTATTAAATGTACAAAATTGCTAAAAATTTAAACAGTCACTGCAGTTTTTACACTGTTGCAGAAGTACCAAAGGGAAAATCTGAAGTAAGTCGTTATCTCGTTTAACCTTCAGCGACTTTCAGTTTCTAGCTCGATCCTCAACTACTGGAACCCTGCCTCGGGCTGTGCTGCTTCACTAAAAGGGGTTCTTTTCTCCTAATGTAATCCTACGGAAGGAGCTCTGGAAGCGTCGCAACCCTGAGTGAAGGCCAGTCCACACGTACGTTAGCTTTTTCAGCGCGTTTTTTTATTCGGCAAATTGTCCAAAAAGTATGTTGAGCGAGTCGTTGTGAACACAACTTGGAGTCCAGACCAGAAGATGTACTAGAACGTTTGCAGTCAAATCAGTCGGCTTCAGCAAACGTCAATGGCAAGCTTCCTTAGGCTATGTGAATATTCTTTAAATCATCGGTGACGCAGACCTTAGTTAGCAGAGCACTTTCCTGCTGTCTAACCTACACAGCGGATACGGTGCAGTGCCATAGCGGAATCTGGCTTCAAAAACCTGGAACGTTTCGCATTTTGCGCTCTCGTAGGCATCGGTCTTCCCGCAGAAGGGCACCAACCGTAAAACCTACCCAGGGCACGGACAAAATTATTGTCCCAAAAGCAATACGCCTTCCCCTGTAGGTACAGACGGAGATCACTTGCCTTCGCGTGCCAAAACCGCACGCAAATTGCGATTAAATTTCTAGTAACACGAGCACGTCAGAACAGTTATCTCCAGCCGATGCACGGCAACGCGTGCTGGATTTAAGTCATTTTACTCTGTGCACGGACTCGCAAACTCAAACTGAGATGCTGCAAAGTGCACCAAGTCTGGAACTCGAGTCTGTCAATCAGACCTATGATAAATGCCATAAATTAATCTGTGCATCAATCAGTCCATTTTCTTTCATTCATACTTGGAGAAGACACACGTACCTCAAATTTATAAACAATACATAGGTATGCCATGACTCACAGTTGCCTGTGATGCAAGAGAATGAGTAAGAGGAAAATTTCTTATTAATTCAAAGAGTAATACTATTTTTGCCCTAATTTTCAGTAGCAGAGGAGGGAAGCTAGCTATGATTCACCAAAGTGGAGTTGGTCTTGTTCTCTAATGACTATATTTATTTCAAGAGTTAAGCATGCGGGAGCAAAGGAGTCTCCATAACAAAATAAGGACAACAAGCAGGAACAATGAAAAGAAGGAAATACGAAGATATTGCCGTAATTTGTTAAGAAAGCAGCACTTTGCACTGTTGATGCATGAGTAACCTCGACTTGCGTGAAATTCATTGCCGGGATCCGTGTTCGGTCTTATGGATCTGGCGGCGTTCAAGTCAGCAGTGAATGGTTATGTGGGTGGTGGTTCTTAGCCGTAATTTGGGTTCTTCCACGCCCGGTTATAGTTTTTTAACACGTTCCCCGCGAACCGGGCCATCTGTGTATCAAGAAGATTCCACAGTTGCTATTGGTACAAATGTGGTACAATACCGAATTTAGCATATAGATATTACCTACTTGTGTGTTGAACCATATGTCTTCCATCGCTTTGTTGTATTTATGAGAAGCTATGATTACACAGAGCAACACACACCTCCTTTTTCTGCTATGGCTGGCGCCAAACCTATTTTACCAAACTGAAGTTGCAAATACTCAATTTTGACTGACAGTGTTCCGCAACTAGGGAAACAAGGCCAAACTGTGATTCGCGGGGAAAGTGTTGATTAATTTACCCCTTAACGCACTAATTCATGAAATTTCAACAATTTGGTAGGAAAAAACATACTGACACTAGGAACTGCTGGGCGAAGATACTCAGGTAAGTATGTTAAGGGGCTAATAATAAAATAAATCGTAATTCAACATACAGCCAACTACACAATTCTTTAAAATTCCATCAGGTTGTTATAACTGTCTAAAATTGCCCCTTATTTGTTGACTGTAAAAATACGATCTGGGACAACTACCGATATTACTGTAGTGCCCACTGGCACGCGTATCATAGCTACGAGCTGGCACAACTTATATCGCTATACTTTCGTCATTCAACATTGGATGCAGGAACCCCAAGAAAAATAATTTCTAAGGACAACACGCAAGAAAAGTTGGCTTCAATCGCCTCACAAGAAACTGAAAATACGCTACAAAAGTTAGCGGAGAAAGATTCCCGACAACGATGGGTAATCACTCTTCTGTTTGTGAAGGCAACGCCTAGGAGTCTTGGCCTCCATGGATGTGCGAAAGCTGCTCTGACAGATGCCACGAATGCTACAACTGCAACAAAAATTTCTACCTCTACATGCAGAGGTATGACAGCAGGCACATCCGACCCAGGGAATATTTCGTACCAAGATATGTGCATGAATACAGACCGACAAGCCTCCCATACGAACACAAGCATCAACTTCAGCAACGCAGATTGAGGCGGGGAAGACAACCAATTTGGAAGTAAGTGCAGTTTCAGAAAAGCCGTCCTGCAGTAGCAATGGCTAATGCCGGCAGAGAAATGTATCCGCCCCCGTTGTACCGACAGCCAGGAATGAGAGAGGAAAGTCCTTAAATGTTTCCACCAGAAGGCCCGCGCATCTACCGGCCATCAAAGAATTCCACAAACAGAAATCTACGAAGATAGAGTGAAGACGCGTCAAGAGATACGCTTTGTTACGTAACAGTGTATAACGAAAACTAAGAGTACGATCCCAAAAATCAAAGTAGACGGAGCAACATACACAGAAGGCACCAGGTGTCTCAGCGACAGAGAGAAGCAAGAACTGGCGCGTGAAGATACACCATGGACCTATGTCTACCCGAAAAAAAAAATAGAATTTTCTAAAAAATTCGTGCTTGTATGATTATTATGGAAACTACAATCGAATTTGTTTCTAGCCCGCTTGAAGAACGAACAATGGGAAGTGCATAGCACAATTAAAACAGACGATCAGCTTTGTTAATGTGCAACGCAGATGAATAAAAGCAGACGATACTGTAATTAAGAAGCGAGAAAGCTCTCCCCTACTTATTGCTAATTAGCAGTTCTTTAGACGAAAACGAAGCGCACCTGAACGAAAGTAAACCTAACGGTTTAGAGAGAATTTTCTTCACGGCGTTTAATTATGTAGAAATGTCACGCTTTTACGATCTGAACGATCTGATCGCAACATCGTCTCGGAATTGTTAGATGGCTGAAAAAAATTTACTCTTCGTTGGAAATAATAGAGACAAGGTAATGTTCCTGTAATAAGCGACATAACGAATCAGCACTCCAAGATGATTAGAAATCAAAAGTCAGCACCAAAAAAATCCTCCAAATGAAACTAAAACTCCAGCTGGAACAGGGTCAAACAAAAAAGGGAATTATTAATTATTCCTATTTATTACGGAAGAAGCATACTAAAAAACATACTAATTGCAAACCTTCCAGCAGCGGAGAGGAACCATAAAGAGCCTTCATCATATGGATCTACACTGCAAACATTTACGGTGAAAAGAGCCACGAGAGGGCATCTAGCATCAAATTTCACCACTACGTAACCAAAAACTACCAGTTTACAGAAGTTATTCACTTTGTATTCGTCCCTATACACACAAAATATTCCAGAACAGAATGAGTACTCACACTTGAAGGTGTCGGGCCGCATTTTGCCGATGGGTTTCTTGGAGAGTCGCGTCGGGTGTCCGCAGCGAGCGTTGCTGGTCTCGACGGGCTTCACCGCCAGATACTCGGGGAGCCACGCGAGCTGACAGTCGCATACGAACGGGTTCTGTCCAAGGTGCCTGTGGAGTGCATGAGGTACATTATAACTGTAGCTATGCTAATGATCAGTTATAATAATAAAAAAACAGTGAGGTAATTAGGGCAGCTACAGAATAGGAGTGACGTTCTTTGCAAAAATGATAGTGATGATGTCATAATGATGTATTGCAGTAGCTTAAACTTATTAATGAATATTTTTTGTTGATAGATAAATCTTTAACATTAGAGTAGAGACAGAAAAAACATAGTATTCACACGATGAGGAACGTACACAATAACAATACCAACGTGACGCAATTAGTTTATTACATCAGGCTAATATCATTTTGTGACAGTTGTTTAATTTCCTACAATGATAAGATTACAATATTCTTACTACGTAATGCACAGAATACGTGTGATAATAAAAGTAGCGTATGCGCTAGCAGATGGTGCTAGTATGCATTTGTACCTGCTTGTACTGAAAAAAAAAAAAAAAAAAAATTAAAGAGGAAAACTAGAACGCCTCGTGGCGTAAGACCATCACCCGCAGTGGGTGAAAATTTCATCGCCGTCATTTTTTATAGCCAGCTAATCCTAGTTTTTTGGCATGGGTCACATCGAGGGCAACCCATCAGTCTGCCTGCAAAAAAAAATTATAAGCATTGCTCAACTCCTTCGACCACTTATTGGGTGGACAGACCAATTTATTAATATACAGTAGCTATACTTAAATCTACAACGAAAACAGTACCAGCTCGCTCACTTCGTTCGCGGGGGATGATAATAACGCACGCCACGCTACACTCCAACGAAGACATGATGCTCGGTATGTATAAATTAGGACTTGAGAGAGCAACATGTAAACAGTGAAGTGTCCGCTTGTAAAGTATGGGTAACGAGTAGTAAACAGCAGTGAAGTGCGGCTTGTGCATCTTCCTGCGAGAGCAGAAATAGCTTCCATCACAGAAAGTGATACCCTCCCTAGACGAGGCTATCAGAATACTGAATAGAAGGCATCTCATATCGATTGGCACACAACACGAGATGTTTTCAAGCACTTGAAATTGTACCACGATTAGAAGCTGCAATATGATGCTAGTTCATCAGCAACTTTCATTAGTGGCATACGCGTCTGTGTCCCTCGACCTCACCCTTATTCATTTTCTCCTAAGGGAATTTCAAACTTGTTTCCGAAACAATTATATTACAACTCCGACTCTGGTTCGAATTTGGTCTAAGGTGAGGTAGGACTGCCCACAAGTCCTCCAGCCCAGCATTGGCAGCGGCACAGAAGTGCCAGCAATGCGCGAGCAGCAATAGAGACTAATTCTTTATAGCGATCAGAGCGGTAACTCAGCGCGCCATTTGCACCTGATAAGCCGCGCACTTGAGACCCGCTCCTGCGAAAACAGGCGCCCTCAGACCCCTAATAGCAACGCCTTCCTGCATTAGCGGACTGGCTGTCGAGACGCGGCACCCCATACAGCCGAGTCGAGGGACTCGGGGAGTGGTAAAAAGCCGCCCCGTCACTTCCGAAGTCATAACTGCTGCCGAGAAACTGTCCCGATGCAATAAGTGACCACCCAAAGGATGTTTTACGCTAAATGAGGGTTAACTTTATAACGACCGCGGTCCATCCTAAAGGACGTACTTATCAAATAATGCTATTCTTAGAGAACCAAATTGTAGTTGGTCGCTATGCAGTTAGAAATAGGTTAGGCTAGGCTAAGATAGGTTCGGTAATAGGTCCATAACCTACCTAACTGACAGCCACACATATTAGACCTGAACCTCAATTAGGTCGCATGCTACATCGACACGAAAGACAGTCTCCCACCACTGTGCATGTCGGCATTATCTTTAGTCTTTATTGTCCTAATTACGCATCACGTGGAGCAAATATTGAAATGCCTCGAATAACGTAGTCGCGATTAGCGCAAAATACCGTTGATGTAGCTGTTTTAATACCGAAATTCTTCATTAATGAAATAACTTGATACAATAACCACGATTAACGTTTATGTCTTCATAGAAGAATAGAATATTGATTAAATTGAAAACTCACATTATAAAAAAGTCAACATGAGATTAAAGATACGTAGGCATATTTTGTTTCGTAGCAAAACAAAAACTGAGCGAGGCATTCCAGTTATTATCAGATTATAATAAAAAAATTATTTAAACCTGGTATAGCTGTCCATTTAAAATTGAGCAAAAAAAATAATTTGAGATATATCCAAAATCTATCGAAATAGTTCAAAATGTATTTCCACTGAAGTTTCTGCATACAATTGTAATCCCGCGTTGGCATATAAAATGGTTGCCAATTTAGGTAATAAAAATTTGTGCGGTAATAAAAATTTGTGCGGTAATTAAACTTAGGCAATCTTGTGGTGATGAGTACATCAATGAAATTAGGTCATTTTGTAATAATCATTGTTTCAGAGACTGCCATAGAGTATCGCCCATCCTCTTCAGCGCAACTTGCTATGTTCGAAGTAAATTTATTCGATTTGCGGTGTCCCAAAATGCTAAAATTAATTGGAGCTTTTCTGTGCAACACTGTTTGAAAAGGGACAAAATGATTCCTGGCAGCATTCCAGGGTTGAAAATAACTACACCAGTGATACGTAGGTGGAAGAGCAATTTAAATGCTACACCCGACAGCAATAAGTACATACATAGGTAACTAAAAGGAAATTCAAGCGAACTGAAAATTTAATAACCGAAGCATGAACTGAATAGAAAAATAATTTTACTGCAAAGAACACGACCGGTTGACTACAGAATCCGGATTAATTTTGACTGAGAAACGCATTCAGACGATTGATTAACGAAACAATGCTGAATTGCTCAACGTTTCAGACGCAGATATTCGTACGACAGAAATCAAATTTCGTTCAACACTTATGGGAATCCTGTCTGCGTACGAGTACAAAAAAGAATATTAAACTACAGGAAACGAGTCATTTCCCGGTAATGCGGAAGCTGAAAGGTCACGCAGTGGGGAGTGAATTGATGATTAATGAATTTTTGAGATAAAAAACACAAATAGTACAAGCAAGTGTTAAAAGGGATTCACACGCTGACCAATGGCGGATACCGAAAAAATACACCGGAGTCACTGGCAACTAACAAATTTACAGAGCGTAGAAAATGTAGGACACGGCAATTAATTAAAATCGGGAGATAAAAATAACCGCTAATTGGACGGCTGACATCGGAAAAGTAGAAATGGCGGACTGTTAGCGTAATTCTCGAGAGAAGTTATGCAAATTTTGGATGTACTTTCATCGAGCGGTGGCCACGTACATCGACTTGGGTAAAAAGATATATAGTTCGTATAGAATAACTGGTGGAGCTCGCATAACATCGCAGATTCCGTGAACAGTTTATTTTTATCGGTAAGTGGCTTCTATAATTTTTGGAAAAATTAGCATCTGCTCCGGTTTGAAATATATAGTGGCAAAATATTAGGCTTCGATCTCAGTATTAGGTATTAGGATAAAACCTAAATGATGCACAAGTTGAAGGTAATAAAAAAATACCACTGCAGATTTTACAATTGTTCGGAAGAGAATACTAGGTAGCCTGTATCCAAAACGCTGCCTAAGTAATTGCGTACATTTAGAATAATCGTGAAGTCAGCAAAATAAAGACTACAAATAGAGTCGCTGTATGTAATAAAGCGTTAAGTGTAGCACAAATACAATTAAAACATCAACTGAAGTCCATGAGAATCAAACATCAAGTGTTTTAAGTTGGCAGCTCGTCTGCTCAAAGGAAATAAAGTTGGGGCGCAGCACGAAAGTTTTGCAGAAACTTCATAGCTTCATAATTGGAGCAGGCAATGCAACTTTTTCAGTAGCGACGCTGGCAACTTTAAGGTGAGCTTTAAAAATTGTCTTCATGTAGGACAGGAAAAATATATTCACTCTGAATAAAATGTAATGGGGGCGAAATGAGAGAGGGAATTAAATTTATTTCTAATAAAGAGGGAATTAGATTTATTTTTAATAAAGCAAACTTTAAAAATTGTGTCCCCGCAGGACGAGTATCCGTCGCAAGAAAAACTAGAGAGCACTCTGAGAGCGCATACCTCCGCCAAGCAAGGCAACGGTAACGGAAATATCAAACTGGTTCTGAAACCATGATTTTCCTCGTATCAACACCAGAATCCAATCATTTTTGCCTTTTGATAGTATTAACAATTCCTATAATTTTCATAAAGATCTGCTCATAACTTTTTCAGTTATGCTGCTAACAAACATTATGACAAATATAAGCCAAACAGACCAACCGATTATCACCAAAATTTAATCATTTACGTCTTTTAACACTGGTAACAACTCCTGTAAATTTCTCTAAGAACCATTTGTAACTTTTTGAGTTATTGGGCTAACGCACATAAAATCAAACATAGCGACAAACAAACTAATGGACCAACAGATCATCCCTAAATTTTGGTGATTTACTTTTCGTATTATACCTAACAACTCATATGAATTCCATGAAAATCTGTTCATTACTTTTCGAGTTATGGCCTTAAGAAAAATAGGCCGACGGACAATCACGACAGATGAAAGGATGTTCACCAAAAGTTAATCATCTGTTACTGTTAACATGCCTAACAATTACTGTAAACACGACTGTCGTGTACTGTAAACACGACAAAAACATAACCTCCTTGGCGGAGGTAATTAAATTTAAAAAGTATCGTAGTATGCAGTTTGAAAAAACACAAATGTAATCAGTGTGATGAGGAATAGGCTTGCGCACGGCGCTTTTACCCTGTGGTGTCTGCTGTGCGCATTGGCTTTCGATGCAACTCGTGCTATTTCTATGAAGAGCATCGCATAGTTAACGCACAAAAGAGATGTATCTAAATTTGCACACTCGAAAGCAAGAAATGCAGTAACATCTAAGAAGAAACGAGCAAACTCAGAAGCACCCCAACGCATTTCAACGACAGCTCTACAAGCGTCGTGAAGGATGCCGGCCATCGTCCAAAAGGTTCGTGCGAATCAAAGGGAAGTTAGGTCGAAAACGTTACTGTTTGATAACATCACTATACAAAAATCGTCGTGAAACTGAAGAAATTTTATTACTGGCGCGTAAGTTTAAACCCAAGTCACTGTAACGATGCAGCGTGGTAAGAGTGGTAAGTAGCGTGGTAAGAGTGGTAAGTAGCGTGGTAAGAGTGGTAAGTAGCGTGGTAAGAGTGGTAAGCAGCGTGGTAAGAGTGGTAAGCAGCGTGGTAAGAGTGGTAAGTAGCATGGTAAGAGTGGTAAGTAGCATGGTAAGAGTGGTAAGTAAGGAACGATTCAACACTCGGGACAATTTCGAAATCCAAGCACGAAGGAGCGCCGCGCATGGGAACAGCAAATTGGATAAAGAGAGGACAGTAGAGGTACTACATGCACGGAAGCACAGTAAAGTAGGCGCCATCAAAATATATGCCCGACTGGGTTAAATTTGGCCAAGATAACCCATAACATAGACATGGGCGAATTTAGTTAGCCTAACCCTACAGTCTGTGACTCATCCTACGGTCCTTCACAGGTCTAGCAAAAAATATACAATGAAGAATTTTGTATTTTTGTAGACATATTTAGGTAACAGACGGCATTCTAAGACTTTTTTCAGGACTAACATTTTCGTTAGAAATACCTAATTTTCGATATATTTGACTCTGAAGCTCCCATTAGTTTTCTAAGAAAAAATTCCGGGCGATATTATAGGCTCGCTAGCGATCCCACAGGAACCCAACCTAACCCATAAAACCTATAAAATTAGTTTTCCATAACACTGTGCGACTGTAGTTATTTTTCTCATAGAAAGAAAAACAATGGGAACTTCAAAATCAAATTTTTCAAAAAGGTCTTAGAATGTCTTATTTTACTTGCAAAATAATACCGCAAAATATTAAAAAATACTGATGCACAGGATCCGAAAAAAGCATTTGCAAAAACGGAACTATAGTTCAAAGCAGACAGAACGTATAGCTGAAATATTGAACTAGTAGCTATGTAGTTTATGCCTTATTCAGAGTGCAATAGAAGTAGTACAAAATTTTAGTGGCGCATCAGGGACACATTGTCTATATTGCGCCGAACTCTTCTTGCAGTTTAACACAGGCTCGTGGACGCGAGTACGTCTCATTTCAAATTTTATCAGTGATTTTTATCTTGGCTTTTCTGCCGGTAGGTCTCAGATTATAAGTGGTCAGTGCACAGACCACTTGTGCATCTCCAACCCCCGGGCACGGCTGAACGCTGTAGCTCAGCTACGCCGCGCAGGGGAACGAAACAGATAACATGCAGGTAGAAGTCTAGTGGGAATAGGTCGGACACCTCGATCAGCGGCCCACCTCCCGAAACAGAAGGGGAAGTATTGAGAGCCTACCTAACTTTACAAAACATTGGAGCAGTCGTCCTTGACGTCGTTCGACGTTGTAGGGGACGCCTCTTCCGTGATCCTTGGGAACTCCAACATTCCGGGTTTATTATTTTGGCAGGGAAAGAGCCGCTAGAATATACCCCTGAGGGCTATTCAAAGTGCAGTCAACGAGTCAAAGAGGAAGAAGAAATAACATAAGAGTACAGTATATCGACAGAAGCGTGGAACCCATGCTTGGGGGTGTCGAGAGAAGATCAAGTCATGTGAGCACATTGCGCTGTATGTAGAAACAAAACAGCTAGGCCGATAAGGAGCGTTGCAGTCCACGAACGAGAGGTTAGAGAATAACAGCGATTTCACACTGTATAGATACATAAAAATATTGAAAATCAGTCAAGTTGTTAAAACTTGGATATTTTCACCTTTGATGTATTTTCCAATGTAGTATTTTCTACAGCAGCTGAAATAAAAGTTCATTGCGCATAACCAAATCTATGCAAGAAGCATGCACTCTGTGATTAATATTATTTCCAACTGCAAACAAACACAGAGAAGATGGAGTGTCCACAAAGGTATGAAGACGAAGGTAAATAAGTCATTAACAGCGCTATTGTTCGTCCTACATCAAAAACTATTACTAAAACGACAAGTTTTCACTTTTCGAAAAACAGGGACCACGTAAACGACAACAAGCTTACGTGACATCCTAGAAAATAAAATAGGACGGACGGACACAGCTTTGATATTGTGAAACTTTTAGTATTTGGAACTGGAAAATAAAAAGAACGCATTGCTTACCGTTCTAAAGAAGGAGAAAATAAACTATGAACATAAGCCCTACCGAAGCGTGAACACTTCCGTCGTTTCATCATCCAAGACAAAACGCTCGGGCAAAAATGTCCCGGTCTTGACCGGGGATAGAAACGTCTTTCTCCGACAAAGACCTGGGTGTCTTTAACAGTCCATTAGGTGTTTCCGCGAGACTGGCAGGCAGGTTTTAAAGTGAGCTGACATGGCCAAGTTACTAGACGGGCAAATGGAGGGAAAGCTTCAATGGCTCGCGGCTGCCGCAGTTATTACGGCGCCCTCAGACCCTACGGCTCAGGCTAGATTTAACTAATGGACACCATCGAGCAGCGACTTTCTGGCGGTGTACTGTGATACTCTAATGGAGACCATCGAGCAGCGACTTTCTGGCGGTGTGCTGTGATTCTGTAACGGATACCATCGAGCAGCGACTGTCTGGCGATGTACTGTGATACGCTAATGGAGACCATCGAGCAGCGACTTTCTGGCGGTGTACTGTGATACTCTAATGGAGACCATCGAGCAGAGACTTTCTGGCGGTGTACTGTGATACTGTAACGGATACCATCGAGCAGCGACTTTCTGGCGGTGTATTGTGATACTCTAATGGAGACCATCGAGCAGCGACTTTCTGGCGGTGTACTGTGATACTGTAAGGGATACCATCGAGCAGCGACTTTCTGGCGGTGTACTGTGATACTCTAATGGAGACCATCGAGCAGCGACTTTCTGGCGGTGTACTGTGATACTCTAATGGAGACCATCGAGCAGCGACTTTCTGGCGGTGTACTGTGAT